>ARYC01002197.1:0-85447 GCA_000711775.1 Oxytricha trifallax
ACCTCTTTAAAATGTGAAAATCATGATGCCATTTTTCTATGTAATAAATGCTCAAACTTAATCTTGGTGTTCTACCCGAAGTGGGTTTACCCTATCTCATTAAGTGATGAGATTGAGTCAATAGAGATGTAATTCGCAAGAAAAGCTTAGTTTCACCGATCTCGCTTAACATTGCACTGTACAAAATGACCTCTTTAAAATGTGAAAATCATGATGCCATTTTTCTATGTAATAAATGCTCAAACTTAATCTTGGTAGTTCTACCCGAAGTGGGTTTACCCTATCTCATTAAGTGATGAGATTGAGTCAATAGAGATGTAATTCGCAAGATAAGCTTAGTTTCCCCGATCTCGCTCAACATTGCACTGTACAAAATCACCTCTTTAAAATGTGAAAATCATGATGCCATTTTTCTATGTAATAAATGCTCAAACTTAATCTTGGTAGTTCTACCCGATGTGGGTTTACCCTATCTCATAAAGTGATGAGATTGAGTCAATAGAGATGTAATTCGCAAGAAAAGCTTAGTTTCCCCGATCTCGCTCAACATTGCACTGTACAAAATGACCTCTTTAAAATGTGAAAATCATGATGCCATTTTTGTATGTAATAAATGCTCAAACTTAAGCTTGGTAGTTCTACCCGAAGTGGGTTTACCCTATCTCATTAAGTGATGAGATTGAGTCAATAGAGATGGTAATTCGCAAGAAAAGCTTAGTTTCCCCGATCTCGCTCAACATTGCACTGTACAAAATGACCTCTTTAAAATGTGAAAATCATGATGCCATTTTTGTATGTAATAAATGCTCAAACTTAAGCTTGGTAGTTCTACCCGAAGTGGGTTTACCCTATCTCATTAAGTGATGAGATTGAGTCAATAGAGATGTAATTCGCAAGAAAAGCTTAGTTTCCCCGATCTCGCTCAACATTGCACTGTACAAAATGACCTCTTTAAAATGTGAAAATCATGATGCCATTTTTCTATTTATGAATCAAAGCCCCAAAACCCCTTAATGAGGTTTATAAGTACTTTGATTTGTAGGGGATTTGTTAGGGGTTGGGGTTATTAATATGTTTTAATGTGAAATTTATAGTAAATGTATTTAATTTAATCACTTAATATGCACTTTTGAATCATGTGGGAGAGGTCTGAAGTTTATCTTACTTAACCACAACACTATCTGCTCTATTGATATGTCTGATCTTGAGTTTGGTTTTATTATTATTGACTCTGCCATTTGCTTCATTGATTGAGACACTCTTGTTTTTTCAATAAATTCCTTTATTCTTTGCCTTGCATCCTTCTCGCACCTTGTAGAGTGGTAATCGTTGCGAGGCATATCACACTCTATTATTATTGCTGCTAAAGCCCACACATCCCACTGTTAGTCTCCATCTCTCCAGTCTTCTCTTTCTGGATAATAACCTGGAGTTCCCATTACACTTCCAAGTCTTGATACTTCAACTCTTAAGGCTCTGTTGAAATCAATAATTGTTACTGTTACTGGTGAAAAGTTCAACATTATATTCTCAGGCTTGAGATCTCTGTGAACAAAGCCTAACTTATGAAGCTCTTTGATACCTTGTATAGCTGAGGTTGATATTAATGCAAGCTATCTATGATTTCTTTGATCAGTTATGAAATCTCTGAGTGTCATCTCAAAGAGTGGTAGTCTGAAAGCCACATGATCTTTGGCTAGGAGAACAGCATCTAGCTTTATTAAGTATTTGCATTCTTTAAACTTGGCCTGAGTGAGTACTTAATACTCATTAGTAAACTCCATTGAATATTTATCATCACTAAGGAGATAGTTGAAAGGATATACCTTGTAAGCATACTGATGATCCTTAATAACTTTCTTGTCATAGGAGTCCTCCAAAATTAGGTAGCTTTAGAGAGAAGTATCTAAATCAATCTATGCTAGTACTGGAATTTTCTTGTATTATATCTTAATCATGATTTTAGTGACCTCTGATGCTAAGAGGTTGCGTGCAATCCTCACATACTCTGATTCGCTTGCTTGTTAAAGCTCAGCAGCTTAAAGAGGTTCCCTTGCTTTTCTTTTGTTGAGCAACTTCAGTTGAGTGTCTTAATTTTCAACTTCTTTCTCTTTCTTGTGGGCTTTTAAAAGATGTTTCTTTAAGTATCTTGTATGAGAGTACTGCTTATGGCACTCAAAGCAATCATACTTTCCATCAACTTTGTCATGCTTTAAGTATACAGTAGGCTTAGCTTCCTTATGAACCTTCATATGCCTGTACCAGCTAGATTTATGAACAAAATCTCTCTCACACAGCTCACAAAAGTATACTTCTATTTCTTCAGTTTGTATAGGAATTACATTAATACCTTTCTCCTCCTCTCTGTCTCCCACACACTTGTTTGCCATTTATTTTCTATTATTAATTTCTATTTTAATAACAGAGACCTCAAGAGGTAGCTCTGGTAGTTCTTTATGAGAATTCATCTCGCAGCTATCACACTTTTAATGCTGCCAAAGGTAAGTCTCATTTAGTTTGATGGAAGTGCTGTTGTTTTTCTTAAAATGTTAGCGCTCATATTTAAATTTGAATTTAAAATTATAAAACTGTCTCTATAACTGAGAGCTTATATGAGAGTTTTGCAAGCCTACAAGTTTCAAGGGAAGTTCTTAGAGTATAAGAGAAGAATTATGAATGTTAAGAGACGATCCAGTTCTACATATGGGTGAGGAAGTAACCATTTTTACTTTCAATAATAAGTTGATTATAGTACGTACCGATTTAGGAGGTGCACCTAATTAAGTACGTACTGCTTTAGGAGGTATTTTGTGATTTTATGATTAAAATTAGGGTGCTCCTAATTAAGTACTAGCTTTAATTAATGCCCCTAATTAAGTACTAGCATTTTAAGAGTTGCTCCTAATTAAGTACGTACCAATTTAAATTTAAAAAATATGGAACTATAACAGTAGAAATTGATATCAATCTCTCAAGTTTGAAACCAGTTCTCAAAACCTTCTCCATATCCTTCTTAGAAGTTGACCTCCTATAGGATGCCTATATTTAATAGTAAGTTTTACAGAGGTATATAATTGAAATCAATAAACTTAAATTTGAATATCATTTCTTAGATCTGTAAACAAGATGGAGTCAATGAATGATGTAATGAAAAGAGTGCAAGTTCAAGAATTGATTCAGGGATTTAGAAGCAAGGAGGATTTGCACCGCTACCTGGTGCAGCAAGGTAATGAACTCATAGTAACTCATCTTGATTATGTAGTTGGTTTGTTCTTGCCAACGATTGAAGGTACCAAAATTTCATTTCTAAGGGCGATACTCTGCGAAGAGAAGAAAGCATTGAAAACTTAAGATGTAAGTTTTCAGAGATTCCAAACTATCCAGAAATCTCAGTGACTAACTGATATGATGATGCTATGAATGACCCAGAGGTTTCGCTGTACCTGCCTACTAAGAAGCAGTTGTCAAATAAACTGCCTGAAAGAAACTATTTCTTTGGCATACTTCCAACAATTAAAGGTGATTACTTGAAAGAAATTATTCAAGAATCTCATAAGAAAAGGTACAGCATCTCTTCAGAAGATAAGGACAAACAAGGGATCAAGATAAGTGAGAGCCGGCTATCAGAGCTGCAGAAGCACCCTTATATTTCAAATAAGATTTATAGCTTAACTCTTTAGAAAAATCTGGTACTGGCATCTTCTTGATGAAGGAATAGAGCAAGCTTCACAGAGAGCGAAAGTCGCAGACAAAGTATGAAGTCAGCAAGAGACTTTATTCAAATATTCAGCCACCAGAGTCAATGAACATAGATGCTGGATCTGGTAGTAAGAGAAAAAACTTAGGTGGAGGGAAGCAAGAAGTAGAAGAAAAGAAAGAGAAGCCAGCTCCCTCTAAAGAATTTTAAATGTGACTTATATATTCATTAACTTAACTACAAAACTTATTTATATACATTCACTCTCCCTTCTTTAACACACTTTTAAGCCAACAAATTATCTACTCTCTTCGCTGAGCTTTTAATAAAGTCTACTGTTTCGATAGGTATGTCATGCATCAAGTGATATAGCAGCAGTTTCTTGTAATGACCTTTTAATATTCCCCAGTAGAACTCAATTCCATTAAACTATGGACTGTAAGGTACGTTGACACTGCCGTTATTCTAAGTTGTTCATAACTCTTCCTTGTTTCTTTGGTCTTATGAACAGAAAGATTATCAACGAACAGTATAATCTCTTATTCAGGGTACTTCTCTCTCAGCTGTTCTAAGAACTTTATATACTACTCTGTCTTAATAGAGCTAGGATGAATAAGATAAGTTTCTAAACCAGTATCCTCGCTAATTCCTCCAAGAATAGCCATTGTTTATACCTTGACTTTCTAGTCATATACTTCTATGTTACTATGCCTCTTATACTAAGACTTCTAGATGAAAGTGTTGAATGTAAACACAAGCCTCGTCAGCATGAATAACCTTAATATTATTCTATTAGGCTCTCTGCATTTAATTATAAATATAATTTAAGTTGTTGTTGTAAAATGGCAGAGTGAAATCAATTACTCTCTTGATACGATTTACACCTTTGTAAGAGATACCGCTTCGTTTATAAATGTTTGCAACAGATTATGCAGACATCTTCAACTCAGGGAACTGGCGATGAAACATAATAGCTCGTTAGTCGAGAGAGAAGTGAGCCCAATACTTCAAAGTTTTTTCATTAATAAGATAGTCAATATGCTTCTATAGAAACTTAAACTTCCTCTTAGGCTAAGAATTCAGCTATTATTGCTTTATTTACACAGCTTTCAAGCAGTGAGAACGAACAGTTGAGGGACTACGCTTTAAGAGCAGCGCAATAGACTTATAGTTCAGTACTGGTTTGAGTTATTAACTATACATATCACATCCATAACGCAGTTTAAACACTAAATCTATATACACTTTATCATAAATAGACCCCAAAAGCTTGTAATTTTAGTCTCGCATTTAATTAATAACCCCAACCCCTAAGAAATCCCCTACAAATCAAAGCACTTATAAACCTCAATAAGGGGTTTTGGGGTTTTGAATGCTCAAACTTAATCTTGGTAGTTCTACCCGAAGTGGGTTTACCCTATCTCATTAAGTGATGAGATTGAGTCAATAGAGATGTAATTCGCAAGATAAGCTTAGTTTCCCCGATCTCGCTCAACATTGCACTGTACAAAATCACCTCTTTAAAATGTGAAAATCATGATGCCATTTTTCTATGTAATAAATGCTCAAACTTAATCTTGGTAGTTCTACCCGAAGTGGGTTTACCCTATCTCATTAAGTGATGAGATTGAGTCAATAGAGATGTAATTCGCAAGAACAGCTTAGTTTGCCCGATCTCGCTCAACATTGCACTGTACAAAATGACCTCTTTAAAATGTGAAAATCATGATGCCATTTTTCTATGTAATAAATGCTCAAACTTAATCTTGGTAGTTCTACCCGAAGTGGGTTTACCCTATCTCATTAAGTGATGAGATTGAGTCAATAGAGATGTAATTCGCAAGATAAGCTTAGTTTCCCCGATCTCGCTCAACATTGCACTGTACAAAATCACCTCTTTAAAATGTGAAAATCATGATGCCATTTTTCTATGTAATAAATGCTCAAACTTAATCTTGGTAGTTCTACCCGAAGTGGGTTTACCCTATCTCATTAAGTGATGAGATTGACTCAATAGAGATGTAATTCGCAAGAAAAGCTTAGTTTCCCCGATCTCGCTCAACATTGCACTGTACAAAATGACCTCTTTAAAATGTGAAAATCATGATGCTATTTTTCTATGTAATAAATGCTAAAACTTAATCTTGGTAGTTCTACCCGAAGTGGGTTTACCCTATATCATTAAGTAATGAGATTGAGTCAATAGAGATGTAATTCGCAAGAAAAGCTTAGTTTCCCCGATCTCGCTCAACATTCAAAACCCCAAAACCCCTTAATGAGGTTTATAAGTGCTTTGATTTGTAGGGAATTTGTTAGGGGTTGGGGTTATTAATATGTTTTATTGTGAAATTTATAGTAAATGTATTTAATTTAATCACTCAAAATGCACTTTTGGATCATGTGGGAGTGGTCTGAAGTTTATCTTACTTAACAACAACTCTATCTACTCTATTGATATGTCTGATCTTGAGTTTGGTTTTATTATTATTGACTCTGCCATTTGCTTCATTGATTGAGACACTCTTTTTTTCTCTATAAATTGCTTTATTCTTTGCCTTGCATCCTTCTCGCACCTTGTAGAGTAGGAATCGTTGCGAGGCATATCGCACTCTATTATTATTGCTGCTAAAGCCCACACATCCCACTGTAAGTCTCCATCTCTCCAGTCTTCTCTTTCTGGATAATAGCCTGTAGTTCCCATTACACTTCCAAGCCTTGATACTTCCACTCTTAAGGCTCTGTTGAAATCAATAATTCTTACTGTTACTGGTGAAAAGTTCAACATTATATTCTCAGGCTTGAGATCTCTGTGAACAAAGCCTAACTTATGAAGCTCTTTGATACCTTGTATAGCTTAGGTTGATATTAATGCAAGCTATCTATGATTTCTTTGATCAGTCATGAAATCTCTGAGTGTCATCTCAAAAAATGGTAGTCTGAAAGCCACATGATCTTTGGCTAGGAGAACAACATCTAGCTTTATTAAGTATTTGCATTCTTTAAACTTGGCCTGAGTGAGTACTTAATACTCATTAGTAAACTCCATTTAATATTTATCATCACTAAGGAGATAGTTGAAAGGATATACCTTGTAAGCATAGTGATGATCCTTAATAACTTTCTTGTCATAGGAGTCCTCCAGAATTAGGTAGCTTTAGAGAGAAGTATCTAAATCAATCTATGCTAGTACTGGAATTTTCTTGTATTATATCTAAATCATGATTTTAGTGACCTCTGATGCTAAGAGGTTGCGTGCAATCCTCACATACTCTGATTCGGTTGCTTGTTAAAGCTCAGCAGCTTAAAGAGGTTCCCTTGCTTTTCTTTTGTTGAGCAACTTCAGTTGAGTGTCTTAATCTTCAACTTCTATCTCTTTATTGTGGGCTTTTAAAAGATGCTTCTTTAAATCTCTTGTATGAGAGTACTGCTTATGGCACTCAAAGCAATCATACTTTCCATCAACTTTGTCATGCTTTAAGTATACAGTAGGCTTAGCTTCCTTATGAACCTTCATATGCCTGTACCAGCTAGATTTATGAACAAAATCTCTCTCACACAGCTCACAAAAGTATACTTCTATTTCTTCAGTTTGTATAGGAATTACATTAATACCTTTCTCCTCCTCTCTGTCTCCCACACACTTGTTTGCCATTTATTTTCTATTATTAATTTCTATTTTAATAACAGAGACCTCAAGAGGTAGCTCTGGTAGTTCTTTATGAGAATTCATCTCGCAGCTATCACACTTTTAATGCTGCCAAAGGTAAGTCTCATTTAGTTTGATGGAAGTGCTGTTGTTTTTCTTAAAATGTTAGCGCTCATATTTAAATTGAATTTAAAATTATAAAACTGCCTCTATAACTGAGAGCTTATATGAGAGCTTTGCAAGCATACAAGTATCAAGGGAAGTTCTTAGAGTATAAGAAAAGAATTATGAGTGTTAAGAGACGATCCAGTTCTACATATGGGTGAGGAAGTAACCATTTTTACTTTCAATAATAAGTTGACTATAGTACGTACCGATTTAGGAAGTGCACCTAATTAAATACGTACTGCTTTAGGAGGTATTTTGTCATTTTATGATAAAATTAGGGTGCTCCTAATTAAGTACTAGCTTTAATTAATGCTCCTAATTAAGTACTAGCATTTTAGAAGCTGCTCCTAATTAAGTACGTACAATTTAAATTTAAAAATATGGAACTATAACAGTAGAAATTGATATCAATCTCTCAAGTTTGAAACAAGTTCTCAAAACCTTCTCCATATCCTTCTAAGAGGTTGACCTCCTATAGGATGCCCATATTTAATAGTAAGTTTTACAGAGGTATATAATTGAAATCAATAAACCTAAATTTGAATATCATTTCTTAGATCTGTAAACAAGATGGAGTCAATGAATGACGTAATGAAAAGAGTGCAAGCACAAGAATTGATTCAGAGATTTAGAAGCAAGGAAGATTTGCACCGCTACCTGGTGCAGCAAGATAATGAACTCATAGTAACTCATCTTGATTATGTAGTTGGTTTGTTCTTGCCAACGATGGAAGGTACCAAAATTTCATTTATAGGACGATACTCTGCGAAGAGAAGAAAGCATTGAAAACTTAAGATGTAAAGTTTGCAGAGATTCCAAACTATCCAGAAATCTCAGTGACTAACTTATATGATGATGCTATGAACGACCCAGAGGTTTCGCTGTACTTGCCTACTAAGAAACAATTGTCAAATAAACTGCCTGAAAGAAACTATTTCTTTGGCATACTTGCAACAATTAAAGGTGATTACTTGAAAGAAAATTATTCAAGAATCTCATAAGAAAAGGTACAGCATCTCTTCAGAAGATAAGGACAAACAAGGGATCAAGATAAGTGAGAGCTGGCTATCAGAGCTGCAGAAGAACCCTTATATTTCAAATAAGATTTATAGCTTAACTCTTTAGAAAAATCTGGTACTGGCATCTTCTTGATGAAGGAATAAGCAAGCTTCACAGAGAGCGAAAGTCGCAGACAAAGTATGAAGTCAGCAAGAGACTATATTCAAATATTCAGCCACCAGAGTCAATGAACAAAGATGCTGGAGCTGGCAGTAAGAGAAGAAACTTAGGTGGAGGGAAGCAAGAAATAGAAGAAAAGAAAGAGAAGCCAGCTCCCTCTAAAGAATTTTAAATGTGACTTATATATTCATTAACTTAACTAAAAAACTTATTTATATACATTCGCTCTCCCTTCTTTAGCACACTTTTAAGCCAACAAATTATCTACTCTCTTCGCTGATCTTTTAATAAAGTCTACTGTATCTATAGGTAGGTCATGCATCAAGTGATATAGCAGCAGTTTCTTGTAATGACCTTTTAATATTCCCCAGTAGAACTCATTCCATTAAACTATGGACTGTAAGGTACGTTGAACACTGGCGTTATTCTAAGTTGTTCATAACTCTTCCTTGTTTCTTTTGTCTTATGAACAGAAAGATTATCAACGAATAGTATAATCTCTTATTCAGGGTACTTCTCTCTCAGCTGCTCTAAGAATTTAATATACTGCTCTGTCTTAATAGAGCGAGGATGAATAAGATAAGTTTCTAAACCAGCATCCTCGCTAATACCTCCAAGAATAGCCATTGTTTATAACTTGACTTTCTAGGCATATACTTCTATGATGCTATGCCTCTTATACCAAGACTTCTAGATGAAAGTGTTGAAGGTAAACACAGCCTCTCAGCATGAATAAACTTAATATTACTCTATTAGGATCTCTGCATTTAATTATAAATATAATTTAAGTTGTTGTTGTAAAATGGCAGAGTGAAATCAATTACTCTCTTGATACGATTTACACCTTTGTAAGAGATACCGCTTCGTTTATAAATGTTTGCAACAGACTATGCAGACATCTTCAACTCAGGGAACTGGCGATGAAACATAATAGCTCGTTAGTCGAGAGAGAAGTGAGCCAAATACTTCAAAGTTTTTTCATTAATAAGATAGTCAATATGCTTCTATAGAAACATAGACTTCCTCTTAGGCTAAGAATTCAGCTATTATTGCTTTAATTATACAGCTTTCAAGCAGTGAGAACGAACAGTTGAGGGACTACGCTTTAAGAGCAGTGCAATAGACATATAGTTCAGTACTGGTTTGAGTAATTAACTGTATATATCACATCCATAACGCAGATTAAACACTAAATCTATATACTCTTCATCATAAAGACCCCAAAAGCTTGTAATTTTAGTCTCGCATTTAATTAATAACCCCAACCCCTAACAAATTCCCTACAAATCAAAGCACTTATAAACCTCATTAAGGGGTTTTGGGGTTTTGAATGTACATTATCCATAAATTAATATATATTTTCAAAAGAATATAACTTATTTAATATACTCTTAAAATATATATTTGATTAAATTAAAAATTTAAATTCATATGTACATTTAGTTTTAATAAATAAATGAAATTAATTTTTGAATTTGAAATTATTTGTGCTAATTTCCAAATCAATTCAATATAAATAATAGTATTGCAACTTTTTTCTAATAAAAACGTAAGCATTTTCCAACAATATATTAAAATAGTCTTATTTTATTTAATTTAATTTTGGCAATAATATTGTAAAATTTATTTTGAATATGAAAAATCTATATACATAAATAATTTTAAATTTATTATGATAATCTGTTAAAGGTCAATATAATTGTGAAAGATTCCATTAAATAATAAGTATTATTCACATATTTTAATTGTATTGCTCAATCTTAATTTTTTTGGAAAAATTATATTCATTCAGATTTTTAATTTTTAATGATTATTGTATTTTATTTGATAAGCTTGCACGAAATTATCAACTTTATTCAATCGAAAGAATATTTAAATTAGATTAAGATTACAAATGCTATTATCAGTAAATATCCATTTATTAAGAAGAGAAAAAAATTTACTTAACTCAATTCATAAATATATCTTACTTTAATTTTTATTTATTTTAAAATATTAACTGCAACGAATTCCCAAAATTTTAATTAATTTATCATTGGTTATATATTATCGTTCAATTATAGCAACCTTATTTATTTATAATTTATTTTACAAAAAAATAAAAATCTAAAATTGAGTATTGAACCCAAACATAAATTATATAACCTTAGAATGAATAAAAACCTAATTCAGTTAATATATTTTTGTATTATTTTCATAATTAATTGTAGGAATGATATAATCTTAATTAAAGTGGAAGGTTCTTATATGCATTTAAATATAAACTAATAGTAGATTAATTATTATTGCTAAAATTAAACAAAATTAGGGAAGCTTAAGCAAATAATAAAGACTTTACATTTGTAAAAGTTTGCCAACTTATTCACTTAGAATATTTTTAATCTTATAATAGCAGCGAAAATAATCCAATTAAAATTCATAATTTAAATCATGTTTATAAATCTCTTAAGTATTAAGCAAAACATTTCTCTTTCTATGAAGATATAGATATAACTGCAGTTTTAAACACAGTTAGTTCGATTTATTTACAAAATTAATATAAATTAACCAGATATTTACTTAGAAAACTCATCAAATTTGAAATTTTAAAATATATTAATATCGATATACTCACTTTAATTATACTTTAAGAATATGGCATTTAAAGTCTATGAGACCTCATATTTTATTTATGACACCCTTTGAAGCTGCACTGAAATTTCTTTTTCAGCTTTTTATTTAAAATTATATATAAATCAGATATTAAAATAGTTAAGAACTTACACTAAAAAATTTTATTGTCTCCATATTTTTTCAGGGTTTACCAAAGTATAAAATATTACTAGTAACAAAATTTACCAAAACTACTTGAAATATTAAATTAAAATTCAAAATTCCGAATGGTTATAAGATTTTAATTTAATTTGCCTCATTTTCGAATAAATCAACCAAAATCACATCGGCTATTCAACATTGAATATGAGTAATTCAACAAATTCTACATAACTACTATACAAAAAAATTATATATATTTTGAATCTATTTTCATAAAAGTAAATTAGAACTACCTTAATGTATAAATGAAGTGATTTCAAATAAAATATAAATTAATATATTATTAAATAAATTCTAAAGTATTTTATGATATTTTTCTTATCATTCACGTATATAACCTGTTTTTTATACTATATTTTAAAAAAAATCTCTTAAATTCAAATTTAATAATAAAAATGGATGCTTTATTTTATAAAAAAACCTTATCTTATAATATTTATTATAAACACTTGAAAAATTCATTAAAAAGTTTTATATAATGGAACATTTTTTTCATATGAGGGGTTACTGTGCTTTTTTTATAATTATCATTAATAAATATGAGCAACTAAGTGAGTAATGTATAATTTAATCAAATAAACTCCTTCACAAACTATGTATTTATAGATTTATAAATAAAGATAACATATTTTAACAAATAAGAAAAGGTTTAAGTAAAAGAAAAATAAATTAAAAATTACTGAAGACTACTAACTTCATATTTGAATAAATGCAGAATATCATTTTTCTTAAAATAATTTTTTATACAAAATTAAGGTAACTAAAATCTCAAACCTTATTTTTGTATTTAAACTTAAATCTACAACTAATATGAATACTCTATCATTTCTTTTTTAAAAAAGTAATTTTGGGGGTCTATTATAATTATAAATAAATTCTTCATTTGGGAAGCCCTGAAATCACATGGAATGTAAATATAACAATAGTAATCTCTAACCTAACCTGGGAGGTTATGGAGTTAATTCCCAAATAATTATTAATCTTATCTCAAATATCTATTAATTTAAATAAAGTAGTCTATAAATTATCAAAATTTAAAGCCTTTAATAAATTTATAGAACTATAATTAAATATAATCTTTTTATCTACAAAGAGGATTTTGATTTCATTTGAAGATTTTAACATGAGTGGTATACAGGTTTGGTTTGGTATAAATTCTTGAGTTTATTGCTTGATGCAATTCATTTTTATAATTTTTAAAAAAAATCTTAATGAAAAAGTCATAAATCCATTATATTTCTTACTTTTTCCAAACAAGGATATTATTTAACAATAATATAAAGGGATACATTTATTTTTATTAATATTTTAAATCTCATTTTTTTTATTGTTTAAAAATATGTATAAATTATATCGTAAAAAATAAATGATCATTTTAAAAATTTAAATAATCCCCTATTACTTTGTTTAAACAACTTCTCTTACCCTTTATAGAAAATTAAATCCATTTATTATAAGGATGCCAAATTAATTAAGAAAAGTTATTGAAAATTTATAAAATTTAATAGTCTATCAATAAAAAAACTATGAAAATTTTTTATCTATCTATATAAGAAGTTGACTGTATTAAAATAGTGTGTATTTTGATATAAAAAATTCTTTTTATTCTTCATTTATAAAAAATAAAAATTGATTTAAAATGGAGTTATTCTTTTGAGAAACAGATAAAATAATTAAAATTATAAAATATCCCTTTTAATGTATCAATAATTTAAACCGTAGTCTATTAGTTAGCTTGATAACTAATAAATATGAAATTATAATTCATTTGATAGATAATAAATTGATACGTTCTTTGATATTTTTAATCATTTTTCCACTATTAATAGAATATAAATCAAATAATTAATTATCTTTGGTTCATAACTATTTATAAGAAATTTATTATATGATTTTACTATTATTAAAATTACCTCTACTAGATTATTATAGAATTAGAAGTTTTTTCTTAAAATCCTTATATTGTTTAGTGTCTTAATTCTTTGCAATTATACATGAGACTTATTTAAAAAAATCTTTCTAACAAGATAATTTCGAGTATAATTACTCCCAATTCCTTTACTCACAATATATCTATTTTAATTAAAACTTTAGTCTATTTATTTGAGATTTATGAGATATTTTTTTTGGAAATCTTAAATAGAATTATACACAAATATTATTAAATTAACAGCGAATAATATTATTTAATTTGATATCCACTATTATTATTTTTTATCCCAAAATATTAGTATTATAATTTATACATATTAAAAAATAGAATATATTAATTTCTCTGATTAAGGTCTAAGTAAATAACTAGAGCAGTTACACACATTTTATATCAATTTTATAGAGCATAAATAAAAAAATGAATTATATATTATTTATGATTATAGGAATATTGATTGTGATTTGTTTAGTAATAAATTATAAAAATGATAATAAAATTATCATTTTTTCAATTTAATTCTGTTAACTTCAACATTATTTTATTCTAAAAGCATTTAAAGTTAATTAGTGCATTACTTAAACAAAATTATAAAATTAATATAAAAGATTAAAGAAATCTCTAAAATTTTTTAAGTTATATAATAATTAAAAAATTAAGTTTTCTCATATATAATGATCATATTAATCACAAATTATTATAATTTTTATTAAAAAAATAATAAGTAGATAATTTATATCTAAATTCTTATTAGCGTTTAAAATTCCAAAGATGATGATGATTAACGAGTTAAACTCAAAATTAAATATTTAACAATTCACTGTTTAATACTAAAATCAAACCATCAATTTTAGTCGTGACGTAGACGTATCTGAAGTGAGTTGATGTGGCAATCAATGACGTGGCAAGTCGTGAACTAGAAAAACTCCGAAAACCACCTCACCCCCCCATTCCACTTCTCCCTTTCGATGTGCATACGAGACAGAGCCTAGTCCCGACTAGGAGTATCCCCTCAGAGCTCGCAGAGATCTGCTTCCTGTTAACAACTAAAGGGGAGTCTGGAGAAAACTCTTACCAGGTTCCACCGCTGCTGAGATAGTTAAAATTTCAATAAAGTTTCACTTTTAAATTATGGATTTTTAAATTAATTAATATTAAGTAAAAACTAATTATTAATAAAAAGTAAACTTCTTAGAACTTCTATGTAAATATTACAATTAAATTAAAGAGTTTTTTAATTTTTTTATAAAATGCCTTCTATCATTTGCTTTTCTTATCTATATTTTTATAAAAATTATTTTTTTAAAGATTAATTAAAATTATTTTTCTCCAGATATTATAGAGTTTTAGATTAAATTAAATATATATATTTTGCATAAAGAATTTATATCACTTAAATTTTAGCAAAAATTGATATTTTAGCTCTTTTATTTATCGGCTAAAATGATGAATTAATTCACTGAAAATATTTATATCGATACTTGAAAAATCAAAATACTGTGAAATCTTTTCGCTTACTGAATTTGAAAGAAAATATTCAAAAATAATAAAAATTAATAAAAAACTACAGTCATTATGCTAAGAGAAATAATGATTATAAGACAAACTATTATCTTATCAAAGATTACTTCATAAATTAATAAATTAAATAAAAGCTTTTTCTTTATTGAATTTATGCTAAAATACAATATTATATAATAAAATAAACTTCAGTAATATCTATATTCACTATTATTGCAAATCTTTTTATTGGGGATGAGAAATGATTATAAGCAAACTGGTTATATACTAAAAATTAAAGTATGTTATTTAAAAATTAAAATATAATAAAAAGATTTATTGAAATTTAATTCTATAAATTACGATTTTCAAATAAGATAAATTTCATATATTTTTTTAATTTATTAAGTTTTATCTTATAAAGATTAATCATAAAAATATTTTGGAATTAAATAATAGTTTTTTATTTAATATATTAACAAAAAAATTGTAAAATTAAAAAATATCAGAACACATACATTAATTGATCGATTATAAAGTAATTTGTGTTTTTAAAAATTAAATGTGCGATGGAGACATACCTTCTAGATCTATATTTTTCATTTTAAAAATCAAGCAAGTAAATATTATCCATACTTTTTTAGAAAATTTATCTATAAATATAAATTTCTAAAATATATTTAGACTTTTTGAATTTTAAGTTCATTGTATAATACTTATTTTAATACTTAAATGAGCGATAGAATTCATTTATCACATTACAAACTAGTTAAAGATAATTATACTAAATAAAATCAATAAAAGTTTAATTAACTTATTAGCTTGTGTTCATTTGTCAATAATATATTTAAAGAATTATTAACAAAAATGATTAATAAATATTTTTATTTGTCACACAGTCAAATTATCATACAGGATTAGTATATATTTTATAATTATTCTCCATTTTTTAATTTCAAATATGATTTAATTTGAAAAATAATAATATACAATTCATTATAATTTTAAAGTTTTGAATTTTTCATTTTCACGATTTTTTGGGTTTTTATCAATAGTGAACAATATTTTTATGTAAAATCATAAATTAAAATATTTAACTTAAAATCCTAAGTAAAATTATTATATTTTTAAAATGGTTATGTAATCAAATTAAGTAGATAATGAAATGTCAAATTTATTCTCAAATATCATATCTCCTAATATTCATATATGTGAAGTATTATTTTTCATATCTAATTTATATCAGTTAAATATATCATCCCAATTTAGCTTTTAGATTATATTGTTAAAATATTAAAGAAAATACTTTATTTAATAATAATTAAATATTATTAATCAGAAACAACATAGTATGATATTGCCTAATTTTAATTTCTTTGACAAAATTTGAAAATAAATTTCTCCTAAAATTAATTGACGTTTAAATAACTATAGTATTTTCTAAAACTTAAAATTCAAAAAATAAGAATAAAATTCCAAACTAAAAGAGTTATTAATTACGCTTAACTAGTTAATTTCGAATTTACTAGCTTATAATTAATATCAATTAAAAATATAAATTATCAGTTTAAATTCATATATTTAATAAAATCTTACAATGATATGATTACTTCAATTGATATTTAATAACTTTATGTATTCACTCACTTTTTGATTCAGTAAAAGTAATGTTAAAAAATTAATGTCTTAACGCTGATTTATATTTCATTTATATAATTTTTATTGATATATCAAATTAAAATATTAAAAAAATAATTGAAATTATTTCATAGCATAAATATGTCGTAGGACAAGAAAAGAAGCAATTATTACATAGACAATAATTTTATATATTGCCTGACGAATTTTTTATTATTTTTATGAACCTTAAGAAATAGAGAAATAAACTTTAAATTTAATTGTTCTAAGCATCCCTAAGAATTTAAAGAAAACAATGATACTATTAAAAATCTATTAGAATTCAAATGGTAAAGCCTTAATTTAATTTGGTTAAAATATACAAATCATTATTAACAATAGCATTAAAAATACTCAATTTTAGTTATGTGTAAAATTAGAGATCCTATAAATAAGATTATATATTATATTAGAAAGGATTAAATTAATATACAATGTAATAAATTTAAATTAATATCATCTTATTAAAATATTTTATGCTTTTATCTTAATAGATTAGACTTAGTATAAGCATAAAATTAATCTTTAGAAAAATATTATTATTAGTTAAAGTGAAATAATATTAAATTAAGGTTTTAATTATATAAAAAAGCATTCAAATTTTAAGATAAAAATTTAATTAATAAAAATATCTGGTTTGACTTTGCTAAATTAAATTAAAGGGGGGGGGAGTTTCCTGCCCCAAAATCTTATATGCACCCTAGGGGGGAAGTTTCCTCCCCCCAAAAAGGTAGTTTCCTGCTCCCTTCGGAAGTTTCCTGCCCCATACATAAAATATGTAATTTTTATAATTTTCAAAGAATCTTTATCATCAATTATGATGTAGTTTTGTTTTAATTTAGCTTCAAATATCATTTCTACCTTGATAATGAATTTAAAATTTAATGAAAATTACATTAATTATTAATAAAAAACACTTATTTTAGCCTTGTTAATAATATATAATTTGATAAAGAATAATTATATACCTTGAAAATTATATAATAATAAATGTTGTATTGTACATGATTATATTAATTGAAATTGAAATTTATTGTTTCTATTAAAATTATTTCAAAAATCATAAAATTTAATGTTGGGGGCAGAAAACTTCCCCCCCCAAATTAAATTCTAAACATTGATATAGATATACATAACTTCTGTTAATTCTTAATATTTTATGTTTCTAATAAAGTATTTTTAAAGATTTCCAAATGAAATTTTGGCTTTTATTTTATTTTAGTTCATCTATTTAGTGAAAAATTGGAAAATATCGAAATGAAATATTTAATCAAAAATTGATTGCAATATTCATTACTAATCGTTTGAATACAATTAATTTGCACAATATCTGAAAATTCTTTTGATTTCAAATTGAGTGCAGCAAACTATAATTATTTATTCACTATATTTTTGCAAAAAAAAATTTAATGCAGTTTTTAAAAAAAATATAAGTTAATTTTTTTTAGATATAAATTAATTAGAATTTTTTATTCAGCAAATTAATATAAATTTAAATTAATAAATATCTTTTTTAATTTTTAATCTGCATTAAATTATATTTTTGATAAATATTGTGTGGAAACAAAATTATAATTAAAGCACAAAATAATGTTCTGAGATATTATACTAAAATAGTAGTAATAAATTTATTCTTTCAATAAAACAAAGATGTAAATTCATGTGTCAAGAATCAGAACCTCTTAACTAAAAAAACAATAAATTTATGATGGTTTATCAATTTTTATGTGAAGTTTTGATTTTAAAAAATATAAAAAAACATATTAATTAAACTGTAAAAAATTAGCAATTACAAATTACAATATATTAGAGATCCTTTTATGTCTAATATTTAGCCATTAAATAGAAATTCATTAGATTTATATTAATCATCGTATTTATTATTAGACATTTTTAATTATTAGAAGAGTATGAGTATTAAATGATGTAAAAATAGTAAATTCCTAAATAATGTTTCTTATGTAGACCTTTAACTAACACTTACTATTAAATACTAAATCCAACATTTTATTTAGTTGAGGCTTATATTATTCACTTGAAGGAGTAATCATAAAATAAAAACTCCAAACAAAACTTTCTTGAACCCCACTTTTTCTCTCAATGATTAATATTTTATTATATCAGAACAACTTAAAACGAATGTGAAGGCAGATCTAGCAAAGTTAATCAAGTCAAATACTGCTGGAATTAATTCCCTGTTTTTTCGAATTCTTACTTTTAATTGACTAACCGGTTATATTTTTTTTAAAGTAAAAATTGTTATCACTACTATATCCAATTATATCAAGAGATGATTTGAGAGATTTAAATTTTTGAAAATATTATTTTTATATTTATTTTTTTAATGGAAGTATAAATAATAAGAGGTCGATGGGCGTGGTAAAATTAAAGAAATCAATAAATATTAATGATCTTACTATTATACATTAATGAAAAGATTTAAGTCTCAAGGATAATAAATTTCATATGAAATCAGAAATTTTAGTAGGAAGGGAAGGATGGTGTGGAGAGGGCCTTTGATTAGTAGCTCTTTTATTGCAGAATAGTTTAAAAATTTCTTCAATTCAAAGAGTTTAGCATCTAACAGTTTAAATTCCTCTGACTTGCTCCTTATGTGATAATAAAATAACCTACTATCTATCAGTGAGCCTTCATTAAGAAAAAGGCTATACTTTGAAGTCGAAGATATTATCACAAAATCAGGCAATATTTTCAATAAATAATTAAAAATAATTTAAATATTCAAATTAAATATTTAAAATTTATATAGAATAATAATTAAATAATTCAATTATTTTTCAATAGTTTTTAAAAAATAAATTTCTGATAACATAAAATTGACTCAAGCTAGCTATCAAATAAAATCATCTCAAGTGAGTTTTTTTTTCCCTCTTGATCCACCCATGACAAAAAATTCCAGCTAGTGAATATTATTCATTAATAAATATTTAAATGATTTATAACTTAGTTAAATATTATCCTCCTTCAAATTCAATTATTTATATTATAACGACAGAAAAAATAAGTTTAAAATACTAAGATTAATTATAAAATTGAGATTAAATTTTTATTTTTTTATTATTTTAGTTAAAGGTAAAAACCCTAATACCCTTTAATTAGATATTATAGAGAATATTAAGATATATTTTTGGGTCTTAATAGGATTTGGAGAGAAAACACAGATTTATGTAAATTTAATTAATATAATTGAATATAATTTTGTGAATTTTATTAATTGGTATTGCTTTATCTTTTGAATTTTGGTCTCTTTAGCTGCTCAAGTATTTCATCTAATAATTACCTAAAAATATAAGGAGCTTTCACGATAAACATCTCTACTATGCTTTTAATTTCTTTGTATAAATTATATTACTTTATATGCTTCTAACTTAAAATGATTGATTATTTTTAATAATATGTGTCCAAGTAAGACATACTTCCTCTTTTATATTAGAGCAGCAAAACTGCCCATACATTCAATTGAACTGATACACGTGTCTAATATTTATTTTTTCTAATTAAAGGTATCAAGTGGTAACGATAAACTTTGTTTAGTTTACAAACCTTAAAACTAAGGCTCAATTGAAATCTATAACCATATCTGCAAACGGGCAAAAATTTCGGTGAAGAATTTTTTGCTTCAGATTTTTATAAACATACATAATTTCCTTAAACTATTTAGCACACTTAATATATCAGAAAGTATATCACATAAGCAATTCGGGTATCTAGCATTCATTAAAACTCAAGTTAATTATAGTCCTGGTCAAGGAGAAGTGTAAAAGTCTCCATGTTTGATTTTTAATATTTTTAAATATATGTTTTTTATTTATTCTTAACTTTTAAACATTAAAAACATTCATATATCAATTTATCTCTTAAAAAAATCACCAGACAATCTTTTAAAAACATTGTCCGCCGGACAATCATTGATAAACATTGTCCGCCGGATAATCATTTGTTAACATTGTCTGTCGACCCTAAAATTTAAGGATATTTTCCAAATGTAATATCGAGAATCAGACTTGGATATCGAACAGTATTCTATGTATCCCTACTTAATACAAAGGCTCCATTAAAATCATCAAAGATATTCTGAAAGGCACCCTATATATTCCAAAAGGAATATAATAAGATCTCTTTGGAACTTAAGAATTAAAAAGAGATTTCGATAATACAGTATAGCAATATGTTAGAAGCTCCATTTTAATCAATTTTAAAATTTTTAAAAATTCTCAAAGTTAAAGATGCTTATTACTAAGTAACTGTATTGCATGAGTTTGTTATAGGATTTAGTTTTAATATTTTTATCTTTTTTATATTATCCATAAATCAATTATTAAATTAAATTCAAAGATATATCATTAAATTATGAACTCTTCAGGCTTTAATTAACTTGATCTTTAATGATTATATTAAAATTCTCAAAGAGTCATCTCAAATCACTTTATTTTCAGTTTGATGAGCATAATATAGCACCATTAAGCTTTAGCAAGGTTTTGCAATATCTTCTCCAATATTTTCCAAGTCCAATATATTCGTTAGAAAAGTCACTCATTCTTGCACTGCTTGTTATAAATGACAGAGCTAAAAGGATATTTATTATATGAATACGTATCGATTACTATATGTTTTGTCTAGATTGACAAGTTTGCATCCAAGTTTTTATTTACAAATTCTAAGATTAACCAAATAAATTTAATTTCAATGATAAATGTAGCTCTCTCTCATAGAAATCTGCTAAAAGTTTATTGCCTTCTGATTGATTCATATCGTTTCTTGCTTTTAAGCTTCTCCAGCTACTATCTGTGTGGATTCAAAATAAATGTATTTATTTTAATTCGGTACTATTTTGAGAATCTTTATCTTAAATTAAGAACAGACTTTTACATATGCCCTATGAATTATGTAATGAAATAGATTATAGTTCAAGAAATGATTTCAAGATTTTGAGGCAAAGAAAATGTCTATAAATACCTCTCTTAACATGGTAATAATGCAATTTATACTTAAACAACAACTCTACTAGGTTTATTTCTTCAAACAATGGAAGATATCAAATATCATTCTCAAAAGCTAAGCTTTGTTATGAGTATAAAGCTTTCAAAAACTAAGATCTAAAGTTGACAGAAATCCTTAATTACCAAGAGATTTACTTCACAAATCTTCGTGATGCTATAAAAGATGAGGAGTTGGTAATTTACCTTCCCTCTAAGAAACAAACTTTTATAAATTTACAGACAAAATTTTATTCTTCTTTTGTATTCTTTTTTCTTTGATAGAAAGTTATCTCTAAGAAATTATTTAAGAAGTTCCAATAAACGACTCTATATTTCCTGAAGAAAAAAACAAGTCTTACAAGTAAACAAAAAGTTGATCTTGAAACTTAAAAGGCATCGTTACTTTTAAGGTAAAAATTGATAAAAAACTTGTATGGAAACTATGAACTTGTATATTTTTATGAAAAAAAACTAGCAAAAAATTATAAAGAAAAAAATCATAGACTATTTATGAAGTGAGAAAGAAACTTTCTATAGATGTCTAAAAGCAATATGACATGGACATCGATGCATGTGCTGGCTTGGCTCAAAGGAAAGAAACACTTGTCCAAGCAAGTCACAAGAGGAGATAAGTAAGAGAGCTGAATCCAGCTTAAGCGATATTTAAATGTGTGAAATTATTCATTAATTTAAGTTTAAGACTTATTTATAAACATTCAATCTTCTTTCTGTTGCTTAAAATGTTGTCTTATATATACTTACTGTCTTACAGCTGCTTTGAATCTAGTTAACTGTATCGATAGGTAAGTCATGCTTAAGTTAATACAGCAATAGTTTCTTGTAGTGATTCTTGATTTAAGTCCAGTAAACCTTGATCCTTCTATATTGTGGGCTATAGGGAACGTAATACACAGGAGTTATGCTTAACTCTTGATTAGATTTCTTAGGCTCCTTAATTATATAAACTAAGATATTGTCCACAAACAGGATGATATTTTCTCAGTTCATTTATCTCTTAGCTTATATAATAACTCTGCATAATAAAGTTAGGATGAATAATGGCATAGCTTTCCAAGCCTGAATCTTAGATAATATCAGTAATATTGCATGGGTTACAGCTATTACTATTTCGTTGTTGGCTCCTATATTATCAAACTTCTTGTACCATAACTTAATTATAAAAGTGTTAATGGTTAACACAGCTTAATCTTTCATGAATAAACTTGAAATTGATATCAATAGCTCTCTTTATTTAATCATAAATATATTTAATTATTAATATATATTGAACTGTAATTCTAATTACTCTCTTTATTTGTTGACAGTCTTAAATGTAGGGGAAATACGCTTGCCAAGAAATTTTTGATTAAAAATCATTACTCGCTTGTCATGAGGAAACGTTCTCAATACTAAAGTCTTTTTATCGAAGTTTTAATCAATATTAACCCTATCAATCTTTTATTTTCGTGAAGGATGTTAAAAAACGCAAAAAATTTTTAAATGCTAAACAGCATGTATGCAGTCATACATTTAATTTAAATTATCTGATAAAAAAGCTTTGCTTATGCTTCATTATTTATAACTGGCTCAATTTTCCTCTAAACTAGTATTGATACCGGATCTAAATTTATTCAGTTAATCTATATATATAAATAAGCTAACCATAAGCAACACAAATGTTAAAATTTATCATTAAATTCATATTCAATTTACATTGTCCCTGCTAACCTAATAAAACCCAGCTATACCCTTTAAATCTAACTACTTAAACATAATAATAGGATTTTGGAGTTTTTTAAATGACTTAAGGATATATAAATTTCAATAAAAAAAGTCAAAATAAAAGTAGTTGGAGAAAATTGTGACTTCAGCTAAAGTATTTGTAAAATTTAAATTTTAAGAACAATTTAAGTAAATAGAAGGAAATTAAAATATTTAATAGAATGAATACTTATTTGAATTAAATAAATTTATCATATTTAAAAAAGTCAATTATACAAGAAATTAACAATTTAATCTTCAAGGTATTAAATCTAATTAAAGTATTTATGATTATAAAATTAAATAAATATTATATAAGCTTTTATCTGATAAATTCTTGTCTTTAGTCATAGAGACTACCTTTAAAAATAATTTTTGTGAATCTTTCGCCTTATTTGTTAATTAGCTTTAAAAATATTCAGAGATTAAGAAAATAAAATTTTGATTTTCTAATATGATAAAATTTTAATCAGCAAAATGGATATGTTTAAGAAGTTAATAAAATTCTTGGCTGGAGATTTTGTGAGCACCTACATGATAAATCACCATGTTACACCTGATTTCACCATGTACTTCCACCCGTCAGAGTATAGCCACATAACGTCAGAATTGCAAATTTTAATATCTTCGAAATAAGGGGAAATATTGTCTAAACAATCAAAACCTCAGTAGTTTATATGCGTTTTAATTGACATGGGTAATGTTGAGATTAGGGTTTCTTTTTGATTAATTTCATGTTTTGTTCTAAGATTTATTTTCATTTTTGTTTTAATGGTTTAAATTTTAACTATTATCGTATCCATATAAATGTTAAGTTGCAATATTTCCAATATGAAAAATTTCAAAGCGTTTTATTGTTCGTTTGTTATTAAATTAACTAAAATAGATGAATATTCTAAATTTTTTCCATAATAGACATTTTATTTGACCTCCAATAAGTTACCTATATTTAATAGGGGTTTAATTTATTTTTGATTTTTGAAATTCATTTGTTTAAGCTTGAAATAAATTTTTAATCATTCTCAAACTTAATGATGGGTAAAATGTAGATATTAATTTTTTTAAAAACACTGATCTTCCCATAATACTTTTTTCTTCTATGAACTATAAAACTCTCTCAGAACTGTATTAAATAAGTTCTTATAACAAATTATCAACTTTAAATGAAAGAGTAATTTGAAATTAAAAAATTATGAGGTCCAATTTATCAAATTTTTTTTTTCATCAAAAGCATTCTTTTTTTTATCAGTGAAATTTTTTGATTAACCATTTTTATAAGTACATAATAATTTTCAGATGCATCATCAACTTTTCATAAGTAGGTAATGCATCCATTAAGTATATAAATTTAAAAATGTATAATTTAAACTATTAAGGGCGACTTCAATTATTTAATATGTAAAGACTTCACTTATTATAATATTAAGTTATTTCTTTACACTAAATTATTACTCATTAAAATTATTGTAATTTTAAATCAATAAAATTTGAGTTTGATATGTAATGCATAAGATTATCCATTTTAGTGAATTTAGAACTTTATCTATACTAAAATTCAAATGAGTCAAATTAAAAAAATATTAAAGGTTGAGAATTTTTGTTTCTTAAACTGATTGATATTATTGATTGTTTATGTAAGAAATTAGAGATAAATTAATCTGGAAGTTTCAATACAATACATTTATTTTAAATTAGTGTAGACATTTACCCAAAAAATAAATATCAATGATTTTAAATTAGATCCATAATAATTTTAATTTTTTTTATATACTATTTTATATTTAGAAAAAACACTAAAATTTGGTAAATTATAAATTTAAATATTCAGCGAACATTTGGCCTCTCTGAAAATATAGCTTTGATTAAATATAATCATTTCTAAAGTATATTGTTAATAAATACTCCGCGGTTGAAAGACTTTGCATCAATACTTTTTGAAAGATATTGTACAATATTTTTCCCTGGTTGTTGAGTCCTCCTCGTTGGTTTCAGAAAGATTCGAGGACATTTTGTTCTTGATGTAGCTCAAATCATAGTGATCAACTCTAGTTCCTCTCTAATTTTACCAAGCGGTAGTAAATCGATTTCAGAATTCTGAATAATCAAGTATCCTCGCTTTTGGTTTCACTTGATTGTCTGCAAACTTTTATTGCTGTATCAACATCGAAAATCGTGTCTTTAGTATTTAGCTTTGATCACTCAATAAGTTGACTTATCCATGTTTCCACCAGAGAGAGGTTTAAACAAGTCTTGGTTTGATTTTCATCCATCTTTATTAGCATTCATGATCTTTTGTAATAAATAATGCCAATTCTCCATTACAAAGTAACTCTGTCATTTGACAATCTCAAATTCTTAATTTTGCATTTGAATTTCATAGGCGTAGGCTACCGCGCAAAAAATCGCGATTCATCGGTAGCCTACGCTCATTAATTTTGTTGATATTTTTGCCAAACTTTAAATTATTTTAATAAAGCTAATTAAAAATGAATAAAAATTGTCGTTTACAATTTATAAGTCCTTAAAATATATACTTCTTAAGATATGGTACTTTCAAAGTTTTAGAGTAATAAAAACCAATTAGAACTATCTCATTAATCGCTTAGTAATTAAAAATTTCAGAATATTTCGTTTAGAAATATATCTCTCAGCATAAAATTTAAGCATAAAATTAAATTTAGCTTCTTCAACATAAAATAAAATAGGTACCAAAAACAATAGAACAATATTTATTATCTAGTAAGACTTTACAGTTATGGTCAGTTTATTCTCTAAAAGAGAGATGCTTACTTCTTCATAGATAATTTCCAGAAGTTAAAATTTCGGCCACCTATTTAAGAAAACTGTACGAAAAAAAAAAAATTTAAATCTGTCTATTTTTCCCCTAAAACTCATAGATTAAATGTAATGGATGGTCTAATATAATTGACAGACATAATGGAAAAACTATCATATTTTTAAGAATTGGAATATAGAATTATATTTGTTGATGAAGTTTTATTCAATAGTAAGACTATTAAACAATATTCTTGGAGAGGAGAGTACCAGAGATATGAATTAAAAGATATAAGAGAAAAATATTCTTAAATGGCAATGGTTGCTGGTATTTCATTAGAATATGGACTTGAAAATTTTTTAATTTGCAATAAATCAATAAAAAAGCCTTAATTCAAAGAATTTTTAAAAGGACTTTTTCAACAAAGCTAAAATAATAAAATTGTATTTTTCATGGATAACTTAAGACTTCATCACTCAGTAGAAATTAAACATGAAATATATAAATATGGAGCTAAGATTATCTATAATTTACCATACTCACCATAGCTCAATCCAATAGAAAATTATTGGGCTTTACTGAAAAATTAATTCAGGAAAAAATTATCTAGTGATTTACTCACTAATTCAAAACGTTCAACTTTTTAATTAATAAAAGATTCAATAAATTAAGTTGAAGATTACAAAATATAGAAAATTTGTGAGAAGGGATTGATTAAATTAAAAATTAAGCTTAATTGAAGAAATTTAAGATTCAAATATTAAACTAAAAACTTTTTGAGCTTTAGCTTTCAATCAACTTATTCTAAGTACCTTCTCCCACTTTTAATTCTTCGTTTTCTTGCAAAATTTCGTTTGTCATTTAGCTATCTTAATTTTTTCTCTACTGTGGTCCTAAATATTTTCTTTTAAAATTTTATTTCATTTCATCACCAGAGAGTTTTTATTTGTTGACCAGTAGCTTTCTATCTTACAAAAGAAAGATTGACCTTCCTCTTTTTTCTAAAAAAATATTAAATTGTAAAAATTACTTGAATGGTAAGGAAATTTATTTAGAATTTCAGCCCATTCTGAAGTTGCAACAATTGTTTAGTTTTTTTATTATGCTTATTCATTTCCATATCGTTAATTTAAGCAATCTGCAATCATATCATCGAGCATTTATTATTTAATAGTTGAGAGCACCCCAAAAAAGAATTCTCGTTCGATTTTGTATTCATTGTTCTTTTTATTAGGGTCAGGCATATAACTCATGAATTCAGCATCATGAATCAAAATGTTCAAAATATTTTAGACAGTAAGCTCTGGATATTTTGGAACATTCTTCTATACCACCTGGGATGCTTACATCACATTCCTTTCACCACTAATAATTTTCCTTAAAAATTCTACTTTGCATTGATCGAATGTAGGCAAGAAATATCCAGCTAAAAGTAATTTAAGTAAAATTAATATTACCTGAGAAAACCATATAATCATATATATCTTTTTTACTTCTAAACCTATGAATTAGAGATTCAGGTGCAATATTTATATCTCCTTTGCCGAATAACCTTTTTTAGTGAATGTCCATTTAAATATTATTACAAAATTTTTTGTACTTTTGTTTTAAATAATTCTGATCTCGATTAATATATGATATTACTACATTATAAACTAAAATTCTAACAATAATTTTAATTTATTTTAATTTTTTTGACACTTTAATCTTAAGATCAGAAATACTTAAAACTAAAGTTTATATTTCTTCTTAAAATATTTTAATTAGAAAATTAAATTTCCTAAATAATAAAATTATTAAATATTATAAAATTTGAAACTTTTATTAAATTGAAAACTTTAATTGAAATAATATACTCAATATTTAAACTTGAAAATATAAAAATAATTTTTAATTTTATTAATTATAAATAATTAATTTTTATCAAACTTATTAGTTATGTCTGAGATGAGAGACAGTGATAGTTTAATTGTTAAGACTAATAGTAGAATGGCTTAATAATATTCACATGATTGAATTATTGACTCAGATTCTGAAGATGAATTTGAAAGATTGATGGAATAAGAATTGGGGAATCTTGTAAACTTTGAATTATAAAATTATCCGGGTGACTAAGAAAATATTAATAGTAGAGATAATTCTAAAGGAGGAGATGATTAAATCAAAAACCAAAATTAAATATAACCAAAGATTATCAATGAAAAATAATTGTAAGTTTCAGGGTACAACAACTATATGTGCAAACATATTGAATGCGGAAAACCTTTTGAAACTTCAAGTCGTTTGAGGGCTCACTATCGAGATTATCATGAATCTAATCCAAACTACAGAGTAAAAATTGATGATGACGGTAAATTTCCTTGTGTATTGTGTAACACTAAATTTGACAAAAAATACTTTGTTTTAAAACATTATGCAAGTCCTATTCATGATGATGATAAGTGGATAAATAGAGGATTCTTAAAAAATTAATACATAACTGAGAAATAAGCATAGAAATATAATCCTTAAAGCAGATTAAATATATGTATGAGAGAAAATAAAGAAGGATGGAAACAATAAAAATAAAAATAATTAAGCTTAATCAAAAATAATTAATTGACATTTGTATAGACGCAGCTTCCTCTCAACCCTTAATTTAACAAACTTGTTTTTATTTGGGCATCTCAAGCAGAATAAGATAAATCATTAACTAACAAAATTTTGAATTGAGTTACTCAATAAAATGATAAAGATGTTATAAGAATATTTTACCCTTTTGAATACTTAGAGAAAGATAGTAAGAATTAACTCTAGTTAGATAAGCATGTAAATTTGTTGAACAATGCTAAAAATAAAAAAAAGAAATACATAATTTAACTGAAAAGACTTGCATACTCTGATACTCACTTTGTAATTGAATGCATTAATCTTTAAACTGACTTGCAAAAGTTTATGAAAAAAAAAAACATTTAAAATGATGAGAAGGCTTATATAGCAAAATAAATTTTTAAAGGAGTAAAGTAAGTTCATGCTGAAGGCTTTACTCACAGAGATATAAATCCATCAAACATTTTAATCTCAAAAGATTTAACTTAGGTCTAAATTAAAGGTTTGAACATTGCGCCCACTCTTAAGAAAAATGTGAAAATAAAATTCTCAAAAAATAAACAATTTTTCAGCATAAGAATTTAGATAAATTATAATAAGGAGACTTGAGATAAGATTATTTTAGTTATGGAATGCTGATTATTTACATTTATATAGGGCCAGAAGAATTTAAATTATAAACAAGTCATGAAAGTTTTAGAAATAAACTTAAGTATTACATTAATAATATAATAAGCGTTCCTGAAGGAGAAATTGTTAGAATTTGTGTCCTTGAGAAAGATTATGAAAACAATATAAGTGTTGAGACAATGCAATCAATTGTCAATAATTTCAAATTCAAAAAGGATTTAGTGAGAGCTGAAAGACATTAATGTGAATTCAAAGATAAAATATTGAAACTATGAATTGCATCAATTTCAAGTTAATGGAAAATTAATGTTTGAGAAGTTAACTAATTTAATAAAATATTTCATTAAAATTATCTTAAGAAGTATATATTTTAAGGACTTATAAATTGTAAACGACAATTTTTATTCATTTTTAATTAGCTTTATTAAAATAATTTAAAGTTTGGCAAAAATATCAACAAAATTAATGAGCGTAGGCTACCGATGAATCGCGATTTTTTGCGCGGTAGCCTACGCCTATGAAATTCAAATGCAAAATTAAGAATTTGAGATTGTCAAATGACAGAGTTACTTTGTAATGGAGAATTGGCATTATTTATTACAAAAGATCATGAGTGCTAATAAAGATGGATGAAAGTCAAACCAAGACTTGTTTAAACCTCTCTCTGGTGGAAACATGGATAAGTCAACTTATTGAGTGATCAAAGCTAAATACTAAAGACACGATTTTCGATGTTGATACAGCAATAAAAGTTTGCAGACAATCAAGTGAAACCAAAAGCGAGGATACTTGATTATTCAGAATTCTGAAATCGATTTACTACCGCTTGGTAAAATTAGAGAGGAACTAGAGTTGATCACTATGATTTGAGCTACATCAAGAACAAAATGTCCTCGAATCTTTCTGAAACCAACGAGGAGGACTCAACAACCAGGGAAAAATATTGTACAATATCTTTCAAAAAGTATTGATGCAAAGTCTTTCAACCGCGGAGTATTTATTAAGAATATACTTTAGAAAATGATTATATTTAATCAAAGCTATATTTTCAGAGAGGCCAAATGTTCGCTGAATATTTAAATTTATAATTTACCAAATTTTAGTGTTTTTTCTAATTATATTATCGAGGTTCACATTTGCAGATCCTGACGTCGTGTGAGTATATCTGATGTCACGTAGGAGCTCCTGACATCAGGAATTACAAGGTGAATTAATGTAGCAGCTCCAGACGTCACCACAAAAAATCTTTCATTTTATAAATGCTAAATGAATGAAATTATTAAATATATAAATATAAGTAAGTTTTAATTTAAGATTAATAATTAGATTTAAAATATTTAATTTGAAAATTTTATGTAAAAAACTAGATATTTATTAATACTTTAAAATTAACTTAATAATATATTTAAAATTATCATATAAGCCTTATTGCATTTCATTATTTTTTTTTTGCATATGTATTATCATGCCGCATTTAATAATTCTAAAAAATAGCAAAATAATCATCTAAAAATTTAAATTATTATTCTTTTATTACAAAAATTATATTTTTAAATATGATTCATTAGGTTTAATATTCGTATTACTAATTACTGAGATTAATAATCGGATTTTTAATTATGGCAGGTGCCATAAGAATTATAGAATTAGAACAATTTTAAATGTTAATTTCATTTGAAAAATTAGAAATATGTATTACTGAAGTTTAGGTCAATTTATGATTAGAATTATTTAGTTTTACTGCTAAAATATAGATTTCAAACTATTTATTAAAAAGACTTAGTCGAATTAGTGTTAAAATTTGCAGCCATTGCTTAGCTCTTATTCTAAGAGTTCAACTACAAAACAGGTATGGCATTTTTTCTTTTATAGCTTTTAAGGGTTTTAATTTTTTATCTTAAAATAATATTATGAGCATATTTTCTCCCTTAGAGACCTTAACACTATATTATATTGAGTTTACTTTCATCTTTATTATCAAGAGGTGGTGTTTAATTCATTTTCTTTTGCATTTATATGATTCCATAGAGTATAATCACTATTTATAGAAGAAATTTATACTATAAAAAAATTGTAAAGAGAGTGATGAGAGTGATTAATTTTAAAGAACTATTTTAACTTAATAATTAATTCAAAATAATTATTAATTGTAGAGAATTATTTATAGTAACATTAAATTAATACACGTTATATGAAGCTGTATTTACTTTCAATACCTTTATTAATTTTAATAGTTGGATAAAGATTTTTAATGATGAAATTCTAGCTGTTATTTTGTTAAGTTTCATAATCAAATTTATGTTATTTATCTTTTCTTTATGATTTAAGAATATGATGTTTAGTTCCAACAAATAATAAGTTAAAAATATACTAAATGTGAAATCGTCCATTCTTTATACAACTACTAAATTAATAAAAATATGTCTAAAAATGCTTAGAAGAATTAAACATAAATCTTTCTTAAAATATTCCTTAAATAATTACTGATTACCAATGTCAAAATTGACTTTTAGTAGGTGCAAAATAGGGAGCTAAGATAAGAAAAAGGTACGTAGAAGAGAATAAAATATAAATGAATTATTCCCATTTAATATAACTTTAAGAACATCCAAACTTCTCTTTATTCTCTTAAACTCTGCTTCTCTAGAGTCTATATTTTTTTTTTAAATTTGCTTGCATCATAATTATTTATTTATCATTAGTTTTTAAAAATCATATTATTTCTTTATTTTTCGTTTAATAAAAATGTATGATTTTCTCTCTATATAAACTTTTGCATACCCTTCCTTTAGGAAAATAAAAGTCTTAGGTTACCCTATAATTTAATATCAAAGAATACAAGAATAACAAGAATGCCACTCAAGATTTTCGAGAGAGATCTCTTTTTATAATACCCGCTTATTTAAAACATCAAGAGAAATAGAGAAGCATATTTCTCATATAATCATTGTAAAGACTAGAAACTCAAAGGATTTTATTTCGAATCAAAGAGCATTGATCTGAATTATTCATAATTTATAAAACGAAATTGAAAATTTAATTTTAATAATCAAAATCAAGAGTTAAAAGATTAGATAAAGAAGAAGACGATGCTTATCATTTATTGAATCTTGTAAGTTACATTTTAAATATATATTATTATTTTTAATTGCATTTCTGGGCTCATGTAGCACCAACTGAGTTGATTTGAAACTTCACAGAGAATCAGAAAGAAGAGGGAAATACCAGTGCTTTTCGGCTGATGTCAGAAGATACGAGGGTGAGTGGTTTAATGACAAAATGATTTCAATTTTTCATTTTGTATATATTTAAAAAGTATTTAATTAAATCTTAAAATAATTCTTACAATTTTTTCTTTTCTCAATTATTTATCATAATTTTATTATGGTACTCACATAATTGAGGAAAAAAATAATTTAGTAGTAAATTGCCCAATTTACATATACTATTTTTACTCTGTTTCTCAACACTATTTTTAGTTCAATTGATCTATTTTTAAAGTTTTGCATGAAGTGACAATTTTTTATAATAATAACGATTGACTACAAATATTGCTATTGTCGGGTGTACTTGTAAAACAGAAAATCATTAAAGTCTATTTGTAAGAGTTTGATATATTGATTTAAAAACATCAATATAACTAATCTACAAATAAATCATTCAATTTTTTAAGCTTTATTAGTAAAATTTTTGAATTAAAAATAATGATCTATATTTCCCTTATTAAATTAAAAAGTTACAAAATTGATTCAATAATTATAGAAAAACATCACTATTTTGAGGTCTTTAAGTATTTGATTAAGTTATTTTGAATTTAAGTATTTTTAATAGCAAATTTAAAAACCATAACGAAAATTAATTTTTATTTTTAAAGAATAAATCAAATATATACAATTACAAAAATTTTCAAGATAATACATACATCAATTAATATTATTTTCTTTGGAAGTTAATATGCATACTAATCAATAGATTTTAATGGAAAAAAATGCTCTTTTTAGGGGTACTTCCTTTGAATTTTGATATTAATGGTAAATAATGATAAATCTGACTAGAGTACATTGAGCTAAAAAATAACCCCAAAGTAGAGATGAATAATAGTATGTATACTGGGACATTTGGGCAGTTCTAATTTAGACAGTGATTTTTATATAATTTCATTCTTTAGGGTTATAATAAACATCTATGAATATTTCAGAATTCAACTTTCACAAATCAATGCATCTTTACAAAGAATTAAAAATATTAGAGTAGATAATTGTAAGATCACTTCAATATTTTAGAAGAAATATACGGATCTCTTCAATCACAATCAAAACCCCAAAACCCCTTAGTGAGGTTTATAAGTGCTTTGATTTGTAGGGTATAGTTGGGGTCTTATTGGGGTTAGTAGAGAAAATGCAAGTTTTATGTGAATTTAATGAATATTTAATGAGTATTAATGTGCTTAATTCAAACAAATTTTATCTGCTTATCTTTGTGGTATCTCTTGAACTTAGCTCTCTTTAATGTTTCAAGTATATCTTCTAATGATGATCTTGGATATGCTGGAGCTCTTACTATGATCATCTCAACCATTTTCTTAATCTAAGTGCATACATCTTCTTGCTTTATATGTTTAACAGCCATGCTCATTGATTACTTTTCTTGCTTTGTTCCGAAGTACGACATACTTTCCATATCGCACTCTAAAATAATTGCTGCTACCGCCCAGATATCCCACTAAACAGAGCCATTAGTCCACTTCTCTCTTATTGGGAAGTACCCAGGTGTGCCTAGCACTTTAGCTAAAGTCACTATTTCTTACCTTATTGCTCTATTGAAATCAATGACTACTATTTCTAAAGGACAGAGATTTAGCATTACATTTTCTGGCTTCAAATCTCTATGAACATACCCTAGATCATGCAGCTCTTTCACACCCTTGGTCATTTCCGTGAGTATCTCATTCAAGTCATCTGGGTATCTATTATGGTAGAGATAATCTCTTAGAGTCATTTCAAATTTCTTAAGTCGTAGTGCAATAAAACCATGTCCAAGAATAACTCCATCGAGTTTAAGCAAGTTCTTGCATTACCTTTTATGAGCCTCTCTTAGTATTATGTATTCATTGGCAAACTCATTTTGATACTGCTCGTTCCTAATAAGATATTTGAAAGGATATACTTTATAAGCATACTCATCAACTACTATGAGTTTTGCCTTGTTAGGCACATCAATATGTAAATAGTTGTCAATGCAAAAACTGAGATCTACTGCATTTAATGCAGGTATATACATAGCTCTCTCTTACAAGCATGCTATATATAATTCATTAGCTGGTTGGTTCATTGACTCAAAACGTTTCTGCTTCTTAAGTCTCTCTTCCTGCTCTCTTTAAGACTCTATAGTATTGGACTTTCTCTTGGCTGGTATAAGTTTTTATGTTTCTTTATCTTGCATTAAAAACTCACTTAAATGATGTTTTTGCATGTGTCTTTAACTTTAGCTGAGTGAGTGTAAGACTTCATGCAAGTCGTGCACTAATACCTGCCATCGACCTTTTCGTGCTTAAAATATATCTTATCTCTCCCAGAGTGCATCTCTTTGATGTGCCTCTTCAAGCTCGAATCAGTTGAGAAGAAATTTTAGCATTCATGACATTAGAATTCTTTAATCTTTTCTAGTGGGAGATGTTCTTTTAACTCCTCAACATCTTCGATTAGCGTTTAAATACTTATCTCTGCTCTCTGCTTCCTGATATTTATTTCTAGAACAAACACCTCTGATTCAAACTCAAGAGCTTTAAGCTCTGGCTCCTTTTCAATGTATATGATCTCTGGCTTCTTAGTTTATCCAAAGTTTAGCTAAGATTACCACTGCCAAGAGAGACTGCTTTGCGATTTAAGTTAGCCGCCATGTTTAAATTCAAATTTAAATTTCTATTATAAAGCTCTAATAACCTCTCTAGTTATAGTAACTTTGTATAGGAGTTGGTACTGCAACAACAATGGTTGCTTCTTAGGCGTTAGACATCATATTTATACTAAGTTTATAACTATAAATTTTCTAAATTCATGCTTAATATTTTTAATTTTGGTACCAACTTAGAAAAAATTCAGGTTGGTACTGGTACCAATTAGGTTTTGAACCATTTTGGAACTTTTCCATTAAAACCTCATTAGGTTAAAACTAGGTACTAATTAAGTTTTGGTACTATTAAATTGGTACCAATTAAAATTAAACGAATTTAGTACCAGTACTAATTAAATTTAAACAAATTTAGTACTAATTTAATGGAACTAAATTGATAAAAATGGAGCTCCATCACTGCAGTTTGTTACAGCTTCTGCAAACTTTCTCCACGTATCTTTGCAGGGTTGACCTCCTATAAGATGCCCATATTTAATAGTAAGATTTTAAACAATAGGATCCAGAAGTCTATAAGTTATAATTTGAAATTCATTAATAGGAAGAGGAACAAAGATGGAATCACTCAATGATCAAATGAAAAGAGTCGAGGCTCAAGAAATGATATCAAGATTCAGAAGTAAGGAAGATCTCTATCGATACCTAACTTTACATGGTAAGATAACTTGATGACTATTAACATATTATACAGTTGGTTTATTCCTTCCAACGAAGGAAGGTACCAAAATTTCATTCTTGAAAGCAATACTTAGCGAGGAGAAGAAAGCATTTAAAAATAAAGAGATTAAACTAATAGAAATTCACAACTACCCTGAGATTTCAGTCACTAATCTTTATGAGGATGCCATGTAAGATGAGGAAGTGGTAGTTTACCTTCCTACCAAGAAACAACTCTCTAATAAACTCCCAGAGAGGAACTACTTCTTTGGTGTTCTTGGTACAATAAAAGAGGATTATCTCAGAGAAATTATTGAAAAAGCACATAAGAAACGATATTCTATTTCTCCTGAAGACTAGAAGAAGCAAGGCATTCTAATAAGCTCAGCTTGGCTAGAGGAACTTAAGAAGCATCCTTATCTTTCAAGTAAGCTTTGACATATAACTTTGTAGGAAAATCAGGCACTGGTATATATCTTATGAAAGAGCATGCTAAGGTTCATAGAGAGAGAAAGTCACAAAAAATTCATGAAGTGAGCAAGAGACTTTATAAAGATGTTTAAAAGCCAGATGAAATGAACATAGATGCAGGAGCTGGCACAAAAAGAAGAAATATGGGCCCAAGCAAGCCATAAGAAGAGGAGAAGAAAGAGAAGCCAAACCCATTTATGGGCCAGTTTAATATGTGAATATATTCATTCGTTTAAATCTAAAACTTATTTATAAACATTCATTCTTCCCTTTCTCGCACAAATTGTTGTCTTATCTACGCTCACTCTCTTACAGCTGCTTTGAATCAAGTCTACTGTATCGATGGGCAAGTCATGCATAAGATGATACAGCAGAAGCTTCTTGTAGTGAGTCTTTATTTAACTCCAGTAGAATTCTATTCCATTAAATTAAGGGCTGTAAGGAACGTTGTATACAGGAGTTATGTTTAACTCTTCATAAGCTTTCTTAGACTCCTTAGTCTTATGAACTGATAGGTTATCAACAAACAGGATGATCTCTTGGTTGCTATACTTCTCTCTGAGCTTATGTAGGAACTCTATATACTACTCTCGCTTAATAGAGCGAGGGTGAATCACATAACTCTCTAAGCCTGAATCTTCACTTATACCAGCTAAAATTGCATGAGTGACTACCTTTACTTTTTAGTCATAAACTTCTATGTTATCATACTTCTTGTACCTTGACTTATTAATAAAAGTGTTGAACGTAAACACAGCTTCATCTGCATGTATGAACTTGATGTTATTATCAATAGCTCTCTGCATTTAATCATATATATAGTTTAAATTATTGCTATAAAATGGCACTGTAAAATCAATCACTCTCTTAACTCTGTTGACAGTCTTGAAAGTAATACCATTTCGTCTATAAATATTGGCTATAGTCTAAAGAGAGATACGCATGTCTGGAAACTTGCGATGAAACATGACAGCTCGTTAGTCAAGAGGAAAGTGAGCCCAATACTTTAATGTCTTAAAGTCACAGAGATAGTCAATATGGACCTGTGAGAACTTTTATTTTCTTGCAGGATGTTTTCAAGAGCCTGAGTTATAATGTTAAACAGCTAACAAGCAATGATACCTAACAGTTGGGGCACTCTTGTGTAGGAGTCTTGCTATGGCTGTATAATTCAACACTGGTTTGACTTAGTCTATATTAATACTTGTACCATACCTAAGCTTAAGCAGTAAATCTAAATATTACTCATCATAAATAGACCCTAAATTTCGCTAATTTCTATTTCTCATTTTGCAAATTGGCCTAATTTCTCTACTAACCCCAATAAGACCCCAACTATACCCTACAAATCAAAGCACTTATAAACCTCACTAAGGGGTTTTGGGGTTTTGAATATAAAGCAATGTTCAAGAGGTACATTAGAAAAAGAAAAACTTATATTTATAAAATAAATAGTAAACCACAATAATACACTAAAAATGTCTTCAGACTTGATCAAAAAATTAATATATTAAATTTATCTAATAAGATTTAGTGACGTTAAGGATAAGTAAAAATCAATTTTAATATTAAATTATAAATGATTGAATTTTTTATTTTAACCAAAAAATGAATATTTTACTGAAGGTTCTATTTTATTTTATATTTTTATATACTAGTTGTATTCATTCTTTTATCCACAAATAATTATATCTCATATATTTAAAATAAAAATATATAAGTATATAATTAGGGATTTGTTTTAAAATTTAAATGATATTAAATTAAATAGAAAATAAACTGTTTAATGATAACAGATTCAAAGAAATTAAATTATCTAATACTTAATAAATAATAATTTACCCATTTAGTTAATTGATAGAATTTTGTATTTAAAGACAAAAAGGAAAGTTCCTTCATTTAATAAAAACCTTTTTTTCAATAATTAGATAAAATTTATTTAAATACAATTCCAATGCATAAAAAGAATCCTATGTTATGAAAAATAATATATTTTATAATAAATTATTCACAGTCATTGTTACCGTCCAAGTATTATTTATTTTTGAATCCAATACCTAATTAACATAGACTATTGTCTCTCATGTAAAAAATATTTTAGATAAAAATTCAGAATTTTGAATAAATATAATATAATTTTTGAATTAGTACTATTCTTTGGATCGTAGAAAGCTAAACTTACTTTTATTTAGGAATAAAATTCTTCTTTTGTTTTTATATCTTAAAGATAATCAAACTTATTTTTATAAAAATGTTAATAAATTCAGCTCACTACATTTATAATTAAAATATTTTATTATATAAATTAATCCTTAAAGTTAAATTTAAAAAAATGGTAAATTATTTTAATTATAGTTTTATCTAATAATTTTCTAAATAGAAATATACCTTGAATAATCAGTTGATTTTATTTATAATACAATATAAGGCTATCAATTCAATTTATCATATTAAATCGAAATAGAAAAATTACTGATTAATTTGTTAAATCCTGGGAGAGTAAGGGTTAAAATGGTTTTAAAAGTGAGTTTAATTTCTCAATTATTTAAAATATGTCTTGACTCCTTAATAAAATATATAGCTATATTAGCTGTATTATATTATTTTTTATTAACAAAGATATTTACATCATTAATAATTTAAATTAAAACAAATTTTTAAAATTACTAGTTCCCAAATTCTTCTATAAAAAGCATAGGTTATTAGTTTTATTGTAATATGTTTTCGATGTTGAATTATTCCTTCAAGTTTGTGCTTCTCATTTTTTCACTATACTGCAATTATTTTTCAAAGAAGTCATTCAATTTATTTATGAAATAAAAAAGATTTTATTGTTGTTACAAAGCATATTAATATGTACTTAGATTCTTAATAATTTAATAATTTAGATAGTTTATACTATTTTTGCTTATAACTTTTTACAAATTAATGTAGAATTACTCTCAAGATGACGATTGTGAAAAATTTTTGGCTTCAATAAATTCTGTTTAGTAAATTTGCTTGAATTATTTAAATAGCTAGTTTCTTTCATGTTTTTTTATTCTGAATTCAATTAAATCCTTTGTTTTTAATTTTAGAATAATGCTTAATCCATTATATTTAATGATTAAGGTCCCTCATTTTAATTGATTTTAATCATATTATGATCATCAATTTAGTATATAATATAAAAATCATTAAATTTTTAAATACTTATTTTATCACGTTTTACACAAAAATATTTTGAAAATTAAAAATTATATAAAGTTTAATTTTGGAGTTGTTATATTTCTTTGCTTTTTCTATAAAGAATCCAAAACTCTAAAAATATTTTTAGATAATATTTTTATTTTATTAACTTTTAATTAATATAAATTTAATATTTAAATTGTTTGGATGACTCCTATATTAGATTGTCAAAATAGAACAATATTTAAAGTTTATATCATTATAAAGAAGATAATAATTATAAAAAAAACTACCTATATTATTTGTTTTAGATGTCATTTCAAAAATGAATTTATATTGGATAATAATATTTATTAATTGATTAGAAATTATAAACATATTATTTGTAAGAAAACATTAAATGTATCAAAAATTATAAATATATCGATAATTTTGTCTAAAAAACTTTTTATTTGAATTTAATTAGATATTGCTTTAAAAAAATAATTTTTTAGATATTGATAAAACGGAAAACAATATGGTAAAATGAATAGAAAAAAATAGAATGACTGTCACATAATAGAGTATATTTTTATGATAAAAAAATTGAAATTTCAATTCCCTTTTTTTATGTTATTGAATATGTATGAATAATTCTTTAATTATGTGCATTATATTTTAAATTTATTTTTTAATTCCAACATAATTTTTCTCTAGCAAGGAACATAAACTAAGGAAAATTAATGGTTCAACAAATAAAATACAGAAATATAGACTCAGTTTGAGGTTGATTTAATTTTAGTTTATTGCACTATTATACAAAATACTTGTAAAACTATGATTTAAATTAATATGCAAAATACTTGGCTAATGTTAAAGCAGGTAAAACTCATAAAATTTTAATTCAAATAACTATACTTGCTATATATATGAAAAACAAGCATAATTGTTTTGAAAATACTGCTAAATGTTTAAATATATATTTCCATTTAGTTTAAATATAGAAAAGCAAAGTATTACTCTGTTTATAATTTATATCAATATCTTTTAATTTTCAAAGATTTTTGTTCTCTTTTTTTATTATATTTTTTTCAGAATCTTATATAATAGCGAAAGAAAGGATTTAGCAAAATCATTAAGGTTTTAGGGTAAAAACTTTGCAACCAAATAAATATAAAGTTATAAAAGTATTTAAAAAATAGTTGGGTTATTATTGTTTCTATCATGACAATAAAACTATTTCTATGATGAGATTGAGAAAATAGCATTTTACTAATCATAATTTTAATATTAAATAATATATATCTGCACAACTTCAAATTATCATCTTAATAAAATATTATGAAAATAAACTTTAATGATACAGAGAAATATATGAATAATAGACTCAAAAAGACATAAAAATTATCCTTAAAAATAATTTAAAAATGTGTATATTTTTCCAATTAAAATTTATAAAAATTTTAAATTCTTGAAAAATATTGATTAAAATTTATTTATTTATTACTAGTTAAATTATTACTTTTGCACATCTTTTATTAAAGCTTTATTGAAAACATAAATGAAAATATATACACAATAATAATTCAATCTTTTTTTTAAAAAAAAAATAAAAATATATAACAATTATCTGAAAGATTTTAAATAATTTGATAGAAATATTAAATATTCTAATGCTTACATCTGATGTAAAGACATTTTATTTTTTGAATTAAATCATGATTTAAAGTCTTCTTTTTTTTGTTGGTTTTATAATTTCATTGAGGAAAACAATGAAAAAATTAATATTATTAATCTTAATTTTTGCACTTTACACTCAAAATAAAAAAATCAGTAAATGAAATACAAGCGATTAATGTGAGTTTTCTAATCCATCTAATTAATATGTTAAAATCTATTATAAAATTAATTTATACTGGCAGTTTGAATTTATAAAATATCCTACTTTTTAAATATATTAAATAAGGAAACCGAATTAAATTATTCATAATTATTAGCCATTGTTTAATTATTATAGTAAAATACAGTTATTCATTATGATATTTTAATATCACTTATTAATCTATTCCCCTTTCATAAATTCTATGATAAAAAACCTTATCAGAAAAATAATTTTTAAAAATACTTTGAGGTTTTTTGGGTAATTAATATAGCGCGCTTGCTCATTACGTAATTATCTAGAACTTTAATAATAAAATGATTTTTTTTTTATAAAAATTATATTTATAAGAATTTAATTATTTAATTTATTTCTCTGAATATTACAATAGATTAAATTATTTGATAATTTGTCAATATACAATCAAATTAAAAAATGAATAGGAATTTAAAAAACCGATATAATTTATATTTCTAGAGGCTTATAATAAGTTATTTTAGCTTATAGAATTAAAATGTTTATTTTTAAACTATTGTTATATCACTTTTAGGTTTAATTATATATATATATATGAATTTAATAAATCATTTAGAAATTATATTATCATTATTAATATCTTATATTATTTAACTGAAGATGATTGAGCTCAAAAATTTTCTTCCTTGTAGACTTAAATTATACTTGAGTTTCCTTTTGAGCACGAATCTTATTTATTTTTATCATCATTATAAAATATTATCGGCAGTTAGTATGTACCTGACACCTGAGTATAAATTTTTATAATAATTTCTTAAACAATTTAATTGATGTTTAGTAATTTAGATTCTATATTTTAATGTAAAAACCTGATAGTCACAATATGATTGAGAATATTTTATATAATCTTTTACTTCTCTGTCACTCTATTATAAATCTGAGAAGTCAAGCAATTATTGTTAAAACAATATGTTCATCTCTTAATGATGTTTAGATTTTTCTTTATAACATTCTTGATTATCTTAATAAATTATTATTCAATTTTCAAATAAATAATTGGAGATTTTTGATTTTAAAAAATATAAAAAATTTTAAATATATTATCACTCACGATTTATGCTGGCTTGTTCAATTTCTTTGAGGTTAATTAAGAAGAATGGTGTCTTGAGTTGATTTAAAACTTTAAATTATATGTTATATTCTAATAAATCAAGTAAAAATAAGATATACTGAGCTTTAATATATTGTAAATACTTGGCATTTATTTTTATCACTACGGTTTTTATTTAAATTATAATTTTCAATGAATAAAATAAGGCAATAAGTTATATTGAAACATATAAAATTTGAGCGTCAGTAGAATTGAAATTAAAAATGATAAAGACAACAACATTGCTTTGATAATTATAAAATGAAAGAATTTAGAACGAAAATTCTAAAGAGCGTTATATTTTTAATTAATTACAACTAATAAAGATTTTAATTGGTTTATTATTTAAATAATTCAAGAATCGACCAAATTTAAAAAAAGTATAACAATGATAGGCTCCAATTGCTTAAAAAAGTTAGCTGCAGAAAGCATTTATTTTTAATTCAATATTATGGTAGTTCATAATACGATTCTCTCAAATTAACTCTCACCCTTAAAAATACCCCATTTTATATGTGAAAATTATCCACAAAGATTATTGGTTTGTGTCTTTGAAGTAAAATTAAACAAAAATAATATAAGATCGATAAAGAAAAAAAACAGATGATTCTGTACTATATTTTTGCTAACAGACTTTCTTATTATTTTTACAAAAGATTATATTATTCAATCTATATTATAGTAAAAATAATTAAAAATTATATTCAATTGTAATTTATTATATTTCGTTTTAATTCTAAAAATGTGGCAAATTGTGAGTTTAAACTTTTTAAAGTTTGAAATCAGCATTGATCAATAATATGATTGATAATTGTTAAAAATATAAATTATAGTTTTGTACCATTTAATAAGTAAGCTGCATTTTAAATATTTACTTATATATTTGCCAGATTTAACTTAATATAGATTAATTCTAATTTACTTTAGCTATTAATTTTTTTAGTCTTTAGTAAAGTCTATTTCATAAAGCTATTTACCTATATTTTAATTATAAATTCAATTTTTTGAATTTTAAAATTAAGACTATTAATATTCATTTATTTTAAATATTGCACTCATTATCATAATTATAAAAAAAAATAAGTGTCTTTTTAATTGCATCACACTGATTAATATTAACCAAAATGTCCGAAACCTAGTTTCCAAAAGAATCTAAACCTTAAAACTTTTCATTAGTTTATAAAGTTTATTATTGATAAAAATTTCAATTATTAAAAAAAAAAGTGCATAGAGTTAGAAGATGAGTATTTTAAGAAAAGGAGTAAGTATTTGAAAGCTAAAGGAAATGATAATTTTTACTATATAAATTATTAGCAAGTAATATAATAATAGTATATAACTTTATCCTCATCTAAAAATAAAACTATAGCAAATTGTCTTCCTAAATCTCATCTTAAGTTATGTTGTTATTTGTTCTAACCGAGATACCCCTCCCCATACCCCCCACCCCACCCCCAACCTATTTTATAATAAAATAATATAGTAATTTATAAAATCTTTTATAAATGAGAATTTTATAAATTAATCATTATTATTAATTTAAATATAATTAAAATTATTAAGGTTTAATTATAAATAAAATAATTATTCAATCAATAAAATTATAAAATTCTCATTTATAAAAGATTTTACAAATTATATTTTTTTATTATAAAATAGGTTGGGGGTGGGGAGGGGGTATGAGGAGGGGTATCTCGGTTAAGGGTGGGGAGGGGTATCTCGGTTAGAACAGTTGTTCAAATTTAAAAGTATTGTATTTGAAGTAATAGTAGCTTATTTCCAATTTTATATACCGTTAAGAATTACCAGCATCATACTTATTAAGATTACTTGTTATAATTAAAAGAGTATTGAAGTGTTAACTTAAAATCTCTAGCTGAGATGTTATATCGCGAGATTCCTGAACTTCAAATAATTTTTGTGTTTTCAACTATATAGCCAGCATAAAAGAGTGATTGAGTATAATGTACAGCTTATATGGAATAAATTAAATAATTAAAATGACTACATAATGAGGCTTGAGAGCATAATATTTAGCGAAGCTTTAGTGAACTAAATACCTTTATAAAGAGCTTCTGGTGAAAGAGTTATTTAATTTTCTTTTAAGAAAATTAAATAATCTTCTGAAGCTATTTTAGAAAATAAAAGAAGAAAATTATATGAAGATTTATTTTAATCACATTAGCTTATGAAATGTGAAAGCCATTATTGTAATAACTGAGATATAAAAATACCCAACTAAAATATCATTTTTTTATTTGTATCTTGTCAGTTTACAAAACTAAAGATTCAATGAAATAATATTTAAAATTAAGCATAGCACCTCTATTTAATGTCCATCAAAGCCCGCATCAAAAGAATAGAATTAGATGCTATTGAAAGGGCTCTTTAAGAAAAAGTCTATATTACAAAAAATAATTTTAAGATTAATACTATAGGTTTAAAAAATACTGTTTTTAGAATCTGTGAGAAGAAGTATTTTTGTAGATAAATATTGTTTAAACTTAAATGAATAAAAAATGAATCCTAAATTTATTTCTCTTCTAATAGTTTGTTAGGTATTATATTTTTCCTCATGACTCTTATAATTTATCATCTTGCCTAACTTTAATATTTCTATGAGTAGAATTTTAGTAATTTAATATTAACATTGAAACGTTTTTCTTTCACTTTCCATTTTAATGCACTCTTTTATATAAGATTAATTGAAATAAGTATCATTTAATTAAATTATAAATATTTAGAGATTTATTTCTAATACTTACACTTAAAATAAATTATTAAATCCTATGGTCATTATTTCTTTTATATATAACCTTAATAAATTAAGTAATAAATGTAAAAATAAATCATTATAATTCTTTACGACAATTTTATAATGAAGTTTTAAATCTTTCTTTATAGGAATCCTACTCATAAATTTCACGTATTGACTTAATGAATGCTTTTTCTTAATATGAGTCTCGAGTATTTATTTGAAATAGTTAATGATTAATATGATATATAACTTATAGAAAATTACTTATTTTGAGCTAATACTTTCTATGATAAAGTTTTTTGCATCCAAGACATTGATATGGCCTAAAATATTTTTAATCAATTTCATTAATGAGATGATTAAAGTTAATTACTTTATGTTTAAGTGCCTTCTCTCATGATCATGAAAATAACTTTTAATAATTTCCAGAATTTTTAATCTAAATTAAAATAAAGCGAATTCAATTAAAGTTAATTTTTTTAGGATAAATGAACTATTTTTTATTTCTATAAGTTTATAATATAAATTTTATTTTTTTCTTTTTTTTGTAGGAATAAATTTGATTTGGAAAAGGAATTATAAGTAATTAAGTAATTAATTAAAATATTGCCACTTTACTTTCTGGAAACCTAGAAAAAATGATACTTATTTTTGATTGGGAATTAAAACCAGCTGGACTTTGCTAATGGAGGTTCTATTTTATATCAACGTAGAACGAGATTAATTTATTTTAATTTTTTGGTAATTTGTTTAACTGATTTTGATAGCAAGATTAAAGTCGATTTATCTTGCTGAAGGGTGCCACTAAATAGTTCAGCCAAAAGTAAAGTCAAACTGGTTATAGTTTACTATTGAAAAAGTGCTATTTTGGATAGGTTTCCATAAAATAAACTGCCACTGAGCTTATTTCTAATTATAATATATATACATTTTTCCCAAATCTAAAGTATTGCTACAATATTAATCATGGAAGTTTCCCATAGAGCTAAATCGTGAGTCACAATATTTGCAGCTAAAAGGTTTCTCTCCTGTGTGCTTGCGATAATGAACAATTAAATTAGACTTTTCAGCGAACTTCTTTGTACATTCTTAGAATGAACATTATCCATAAATAACTATAGATTTTGCTTAATTAAAAATAAAAATCAATAATTTCGCTTTTTTTATTTTATCTTTATATTTGTTAAATCAATAATTTAATCATATATAATTTAATAAAATTTTACAAATTCAATAAAACTAAAATGTAATTTTAATGTTTTATTATTTTTTCTTATTATTTAAAACTATTTCAAATGGCATAATAGTATTGTAATTTATAAAATGAATAAATATAGAATTTAAGTTTTTTCTACTATAATTAAAATTTGTATCTTTCATTATTAAGCAATAGTATTATATAAGTTTATTTGAATCCAAGATACAATATATATAATAGTATATATATATATACTATTATATATATAATTATTATTCAACAAAAACCATAGTTAAATAGTAAATACTAATTTATGAAGATTTATTAATTTTATAGCAATCAATAAATCCTTAAAAATCAAATAATTATAATTTTTATTGCTCATACATAATTAATTCGGGAATCTAAATTCAAAATTTTCAATTATATATTGATGTTTCTTGTGTTTTTGAATAATATTCAAACAAAATGATTAAATTTATTTTAAAAATATCATTTAATATAGATGGGCATTTTAAATTATATTTTGAATTTCTCAAAATGAAATATCACTCTTACTAAGTAATTTTTTTTATCTTGAATATACTTTTGTAAATTAGACAATAAATCAAATTAATTTAAATCATCAATTATCTCTCTACAATAGTAAAAATTAATTAATTTTCTAACCTAATGTTTGGAGAAAAAAAAGTCAGTGTTTGGCCAAAAATTATTTTTTTTATTTATTTTATAATGAATTAAAAATTTAACAAGATTTATAAAAATAAATTTATTATAAGAAATAATTTGTGAAATAGAAATAATCTTCATTAAAGTGAAAAGTTCTTATGTGCATTAGAATTTAAAAAATATTAAATTCTTTACAAATACTCCTTAAATTTAACCAATTAGGAAATTTATGATAAAATAATTGAAATATATTTATAGATTAGTAAAATAGTTTTTTTCATTCTAATGCCAAACAAATTCATTCTATAGGTAGCTTAAATTTTGCAAGGTTTAACGACTAGAGCATCTATTTTATCATAGTAGTTGCAGAAAGATGAATTAATTGTAATATTAAGATATAAAAAAAGTCTTCAAATGTCTAAATTAAACAAATTGCCTTATACCACAATAAATTAATATATTTTCAATATAGTATCGCCATTAGTAAGGCCAAGTTAATTTAAATTTTTTTTATTGAATAGTGATGAAAAAATTGATTGAGCCCATTGTTATCTGCCAGAATTTACAAATTATAATTTCTTTTTAATTAATATACTGACTTTAATTATAATTGAGCTTTATTGCATTTACAGTCTATGAGACCTCATATATGATTTATTGCATCCTTTAAAGCTACATTAAAACTTCTTCTATAGCTTTTTAATTTAAATAAATGTGTTTTAATAAGTTTTATATTCATAAGATGTTTTAATTAAAATTCCAACTCTTAAAATAAGGGCTTAGAACTTATTCAAAATTAAGTGTTAAATAAAATGATTTTTTTTTAAAAAAATAACTTTTTATCGACAAAGAGGAATTTGTTTTCGTTTGAAGATTTTATCATAAATGTTATAAGCTTTGGTAATATGCAATAGTTTAAAATCTTGATTTTATTGCTAAATATAAATTAAATCAAAAAAATATAAAAATTTAATGCAATTAAGACTATAATATATATATATATATATATATATATATTAGAATTTCAAAATTAATCTTATTATTGATAAAATAGATAAAAATAGGAAATTAGAGAAATTAAGATTAATTCTAAATTTATTAGTAATATTAACTGCCATGAATTAGGAGTAACATTAATCATATTTTGAATTAAATTTAAAATCTATTAAATTAATTAAATTCATAATTTTATAATTAGTGGGCAGGTGAGCAGGCAGGGTCCTAAGCAGACCACTTTTGTAAATATAATTATACATATCATAATATGCATAATATATTACAAATTCGGGCTACTAATGGAGACGAAGATGACTGAGATCACGCTCCTTATTTAGCGCAAGAACAGTAAGATTCACAACATGTGGATATACGGGCCCACAAACACCGTGAAGACAAAAATTACTCACATTCTTGAGGAGATATTCGTTTGTGAATAATACGTGCAGTCTAACTCACATTTCCACGTACCCATGAAGCAAGACAAGTCGGGTGAGCCACAGATTCTTATAGCAAACGAGATCAATCTGACAAAGGCATTTGGATCATCTGGGATAGCAGGGATGAAACGATTGATGGAGGGTGAAGGAATGGCTATTGGGTAGAAATACGGTGGCGTGGAATACAAATATATAGGCTGTTTCACTGTGATCACTTCAAACACTCTGCCCTTAAAAAGCATGGTACCCGAAGATGCTAATGCCTTTAAGGCGCAGTGTCTAATCTGCAAATCAGAAATTACGACTTAGAGTGGGGAGGAGGCATTCCCTTTGACCGCACCGATGGTTGCAAAATTTCTCAATGCAAGATTTCTAGCCGGTGAAAAGGAGAAGAATGTGACTAACTGAACCATCAGTACGTGGGCCTCAAGCAGCTCCGTATGAAGTCTAGTGGTCTCAGCAGCCTGCGCATCTGTAATATATTATGCATATTATGATATGTATAATTATATTTACAAAAGTGGTCTGCTTAGGACCCTGCCTGCCCACCTGCCCACTAATTATAAAATTATGAATTTAATTAATTTAATAGATTTTAAATTTAATTCAAAATATGATTAATGTTACTCCTAATTCATGACAGTTAATATTACTAATGAATGAAGAATTAATCTTAATTTCTCTAATTTCCTATTTTTATCTATTTTATCAATAATCAATAATATAAAGGTTACTAATATTTTATCAATTCATATAAAAAAATAATACAAACAAAAAAATTAAAGTTAATTGATATTTTTGAGAATTTTTAAAATAAATCACTTTAATATAAAATATATACTTGATATTTAATTCAACTCCCCCTCTTTTCACTATATATACTTCTTAATCCATTAACAAAAAGTTTGATTTTCATTATAATTTGAAAATATTAAATTTTTATTAATTTTTTAAAATAAAAACTCTTATTGATGTCTTTTAGAATTAACATCTTATTATAATTTTTTTAATTCTATTTATAGATAAAATAGATAGGGGTAGGAAATTATAGAAATACAAATATATATGATATTCTTATAGTAATCTTAATTGCCAATAATTACATTTTTTATATTAGATTAATCTTTAGAATAATTATGACCAAAATTAATTTATTTAAATATAAATAATTAATAATTGAAACATAGGACAGTGGTTTGTGCAAAAATATATATAATAATCATATTAAAATTACAATATAAAAATGGTATTCTATTCAGTAGCTTGTGTATGTAACAGCACAGTTTAATTAATCATTTGCTTCAAGAACTCTATCGTAAACAATAGTATCGTCAAGTTCTATTTCTTCGCCGTTATCTTTATAATTCTTTAATTCAACTGTGAAATCGTTTGTTGTCGCAACTGGACCAGAGAAATAAAGAAATAAATCTTTTGCTTCTGCTTATTCAATCTCTCTAAACAAGAATTGTTAACCTTCGACTGGAGTTAACTTGGCGACTGATTTCATTGAGAGAGAATCTTTATCTTCTTCATCAGCATCAGCTGTGGTAATAGTCCATGCATATGAAGCATCCTTACGAACCAATTTAGTTTAGTCAGTTGCTTCATTTGAATTTGTGATTGTTGGACACAAATTATGTAAAAACAATTTATTATGATCTGCGATTAATATTACCGATACAAAAGTCACATCTTTCTGATTAGAATATGCACTGTATACATCCAAGCAAGCGATCCCATGAGTAAGATCATTGCACACGAACTCATTGTCTTCGGTGTGTTCCGTCTCGGTATTTAGACCATTTTTATATTGTAATTTTAATATGATTATTATATATATTTTTGCACAAACCACTGTCCTATGTTTCAATTATTATATATTTGCACACTTTGCACAATTATTTTTATTTTATTAAATAAATTAATTTTGGTCATAATTATTCTAAAGATTAATCTAATATAAAAAATGTAATTATTGGCAGTTAAGATTACTATAAAAATATCATATATATTTGTATTTCTATAATTTCCAACCCCTATCTATTTTATCAATAAATAGAATTAAAAAAAATCATAATAAAATTTTCTATCTGTTATGATATATTAGGTTTTATTTGGAATTTAAAATATTTAATTTATTAACCTTGTTATTTTTGGATAATAAATTTCTAATTTTATAATCCAATTTTATAAATAAGATTCGATATGATATGGGAGTTATTGTTTGGGAGGAGGCCAAATATAATATTTAAATATTATCCCTTTTTAATATCTAATTAAACTTGAACACAGTCTATTAGTTAGATTGATAATGAGTATTTATGAAAATATATATTTCATTTTAAAATGATAAATTTAAATATTCTTTATGAGTATAAAATATGAATAGATAAATTTCAAAAAAATAAGATTTACTACTTATTTTTACTATATATATATATATATAAGATTGTATTTTTCGTTTGAGAAGAATATGATAAATACAATACACAATAAAATATAAATTAGGACTATGTTAGACTTGTTAGAATTGCTTTAAATCGTCATCTTCTTCATCATCTTCTTAATTTTCAACTTTTCTTGTTCTTTGTGAAACATAGCGAGATATTCGTGTCTGGTCCAACATCTTACTGCTTTCTATTTCCGCTTTGTTAGGACTGCAACAGTTGAAAGCTCGAGCACTTCTCACTTTGAGACTGCTATATCAGACTTATTGATCAAGGAGGAGATTCCATTTTATTCACTGGAAATTTAATAAATTTGAGATTTTAAGTAATTAAATTAAACACAGTATTAATTAATAAATATCATCTTAAAATTAATTAAGACATCCCTATTAAAAATTCTCTATAGATTAAATATATTAGCAGAAACTTTAATTTCTGATCATTAAAACTTAAAAAGTTTTAATATGTTTAATTTAATTACTTAAAATCTCAAATTTATTAAATTTCCAGTGAATAAAATGGAATCTCCTCCTTGATCAATAAGTCTGATATAGCAGTCTCAAAGTGAGAAGTGCTCGAGCTTTCAACTGTTGCAGTCCTAACAAAGCGGAAATAGAAGGCAGTAAGATGTTGGACCAAACACGAATATCTCGCTATGTTTCACAAAGAACAAGAAAAGTTGAAAATTAAGAAGATGATGAAGAAGATGACGATTTAAAGCAATTCTAACAAGTCTAACATAGTCCTAATTTATATTTTATTGTGTATTGTATTTATCATATTCTTCTCAAACGAAAAATACAATCTTATATATATATATACATATATAATTTCCAGATAAATATCCTTATATAACTTTGTGATAGTTTTAATGCAAAACGTAAATAATTGTGTAAAATAGAATGATGTGTTCTATTGTTTAAAATTAATTTAGTTCTAACTTATTTTAGAATAACTCCACTCTAATAACACTTGATTAAATTGAATTAAATAAACCGTAATTATTATTCATATAGGAATTTGCTGAGGGTCTTAATGCTTGGTATTTATTAGACTACCCAAATCCCTTATCTACAATAATACAAATTATATTTTTAAAACTCAGTCTGTACGAAGAGTAAATATAAAATTACTTCTTAAGCTTCAAAGGATTTATAACTAATATATTTAGACTAATTAAAGGTTTTATTTTTAGATATTAATTGGACTCTAAAATTGAGTTAAAATTTTTAAATTATTAGATGGCAATAAATATTCAAAGGTTTATTGGAAATTAACTGATTTTGGTCATAGGATAAATGTATGAGGAATTTAGAAGAATTTAGTCATACATATTCATAGCAAAATTAATAATATATTTATTTATACATTTTTATTAGTTATTTTTTGCAAAATCCTTTTGATAAATGTATTGATTTATAGAAATGAAAATTTTGGTTTAATAATTATGATTTTCTTTATTAAAATTCCATTTATATTATACTATGGATATTTATTGAAATTTATTTACTTATAAGATATTCATAGCTAAAATTTTCTTACACTATGACTTAACTCTTTTTATCATTATACAATAAAAATAGAAATATATGCCTATAAATACCCATAGGTTTATCTAATGAATAGATTATTTTAATAATTCAAAAATAATGCTTTTAAGAGTTGCTTAGCATGTATTGTCTAAGAAATGTTTAGATTTTGGGGTATAATAATTATTTTTATAAAAATTAATTATGAAATATAATTTTTTTAAAATTATTACTATTTTATAGCAAAATTTGATATTAGTATTTATGTTTTCCTGTTGTTTGATATAATAACTTACTAATTCACTGAATACACATTTGTTAATTCTTAAACTTTACACTTGGCTGGCGTATTAGTTAATAATACCTGATTGATTTTCCAAATATTTTTAATTAAAAATCAATCAAAACTTGATGTTATTAATTTAAGAGAAATTCTGAATATATGAGGACACCTTCAATATAACAGATATTTAATTCATAAATTTAAAATTTACATGAATATAAATTCATTTTAAAGCCTTTTCTATTTTATATAAAATTATAAATTACCTCAATCACTATTATCACTTCTAATTACTAATTGGGGACTACTAATGAAGAATAATAAGAAACCTAGTTATGTATTAAAAATATGATAGTATTAAATTTAGATTGAAATTTAAAATATATAAAATAGGATTTTTATTATATTAATTCAATGAATTTTGATATGCTAATTTAAAGATAATTTTTTTATTTATAATATAAATTAATCAGATTAATACTTTAATTAATTTATTTTTTATGAAAGGATTAAAATATTTTTTATTTCAATAGAAGTAAATATAGAAGAAAAATATATTTATTCATTTTTTATATTTAAATATTTAACTTAAAATCTTGAGTTAAATTATATTATTTTTTAAATGGTAATGTTCTCAAACATAGTAGATAATGAAATTTCAAATTCCATTTCTTCTGATACTTCTTTTAATTGAAGTATTGTTTTTCATCATATTTCTATCAGCTTAAAATATCATTCCAATCTAGCTATAAGATTATATTGTTAAAATATAAATATAAATACATTAATTAATAAATTGAATATTATTTATGAGAACCAACATAATATTAACCTTGCCTAATTGAAAGTTCTTTGATTAAAATTGAAATTGAAATTCTGGAAATATTTTTTAATAAATTTTCAGGATTTTAATATTTTGATTTATCTCATTATTATTATTATAACTATAAGTGTTTTTAATTTATTAAATAGTTTTTATATTAAAATATGCGAATAAAATGGCATTTTCAATTAGCTATTTTTTAAAAAAAAATTATATATAGATTAAATTATCAATTTATATTATAATTCATACTTTTAATATTGTAGGAATACATTTGAAATTGGAAAAATAATTTTAATTAAATTAAATTCAAATCAAAATCTTGGCAGTTAAAGTTGGCAAATTTAAACGATCTTGGGCTCATTCGATAAAAAATTTAAAATTAGCTGGACTCTATTATTGGCGGTACTATTTTATCGCATCCACAGAGCGAGATAATTTGATTTTAATGTGAAGGCATAATTTAATGAATTTAGAGGTGTTTAACTAAACTCAAATTATCTCGCTCCAGGGATGCGATAAAATAGTACCGCCAATAATAAAGTCCAGCTAATTTTAAATTTTTTATCGAATGAGCCCAAGATCGTTCAAATTTGCCAACTTTAACTGCCAAGATTTTGATTTGAATTTAATTTATTTATAATTATTTTCCCAATTTCAAATGTATTCCCAATTATATTTTTCCAATACTATAATTACTTCAATTGAATTTTAATTACATTATACATTCACTCACTTTTTGATTTGGTAATGATGATAAAAAAACATTTTCTATGCAAATATATTTTTAGTATTTAAAATCCTTCTTTTCATAAAAGTTTTATTAAATTAATGTATTTTTAAGACAAGAAGATGTATATGTGGAAGAATAAATAATATAGTAGATATGATAAATGTGAGAGCTCTTTACTATCTTCGGTATTCATTAGAAGGCATGCTTGTGCCACTTAAGACAGCAAAGGTTCAAGAGGTACTAAAAGAGCAAGTAGAAAATTTCGTTTTATTTAAATTCACTAATAATTATTACATATTCATTAAATCTTCATAAAACTTGCGTTTTCTCGACTAACCCCAATAAGATTCAAACTATACCCTACAAATCAAAGCACTTATATATCTCATTAAGGGGTTTTGGGGTTTTTATTTACATAACAGGTAACGAAGTTTAAGTAAATAAATATTAAAAAAATACAATTAATTTTTAAAAAGTAAAAATAATTTTATTCGTTGTAATCCTCATTAGTGGCAGTTAAATTTTTAGTTTAAGGTAATTATATTATCAGATTAGACTTTTAATAGAATCTTTATTGATTAGTAACTAATTATGACCAATATAAACATTTATGAAAAATAAGTGGAAAATTTTAATTAAAATTGAAATTTATAATTTAAATAAGGAAAACTTAAGATGGTGTCCCTGGAGCAGCTAGTCATTCACTAAAATTTGTAAGTTACAAAAAACATATCTAAAAGTTTTTTATTTCAGCAATACTTACCACATGGAGAGACGACGTCAGTAGACCAAGACCTCAAGTGGCTCTGGGGGAAAATGGGAACAACAAAACAGGTTTGACCAGATGGAGCAAAGTATGAAGGATATTGGAAAGATGATAAAGCTGCTTCTAGATTCCATTTCTGTATATTTGTCTATACTAATACTTATTATTTAAATTCACTTTCATTTTATATTAAAGTCTTCCACTTATTTTTCATAATTGTAAAGTAGTATATAGATATAGATTTTTTAAAAAAAAATAATCATAATAAACAAAAATTTAATTAGCGTAATTAGTGTTAAAATTATAAACATAAAAAAATTACAAACACAATTATTCTAACAGCTGGCAACTAATCAAAACTCCAAAACCCCTGAAGTTGTTTGATTGAGTTTTTATTGATAAAAGTAGACTATTATTCCAAGCTTTATAATAGTTTTAATATGGTTTATATAGGGATTGGGTTTAAAAGAGGTGTTTTATATTTAATATTCACTTATACAATACTTTGGCATCATGAGGCAACTTTCTAAACTTTATTTCTCCTATCCAACATAAAATTTAGTCTATTGTATGATCCCCTCTATGTTTAGGCAATGATTATCTACTCAGCCATATCTTTCAATTTACCTTTCATCTTATTCTAGTCTAGATATTCAAAACCCCAAAACCCCTTAATGAGGTTTATAAGGGCTTTGATTTGTAAGGAATTAGTTAGGAGTTGGGGTTATTAATTAAATGCGAGACTAAAATTACAAGCTTTTGGGGTCTATTTATGATGAAGAGTATATAGATTTAGTGTTTAAACTGCGTTATGGATGTGATATGTATAGTGAATAACTCAAACCAGTACTGAACTATAAGTCATATTGCACTGCTCTTAAAGCGTAGTCCATCAACTGTTCGCTCTCACTGCTTGAAAGCTGTGTAATTAAAGCAATAATAGCTGAATTCTTAGCCTAAGAGGAAGTCAAAGTTTCTATAGAAGCATATTGACTATCTTATTAATGAAAATACTTTGAAGTATTGGGCTCACTTCTCTCTCGACTAACGAGCTATTATGTTTCATCGCCAATTCCCTGAGTTGAAGATCTCTGCTCAGTCTATAGCTAACATCTATAAACGAAATGGTATCTCTTACAAAGGTGTGAATCGTATCAAGAGAGTGATTGATTTCACTCTGCCATTTTACAACAACAACTTAAATTATATTTATAATTAAATGCAGAGAGCCTAATAGAATAATATTAAGTTTATACATGCTGACGAGGCTGTGTTTACCTTCAACACTTTCATCTAGAAGTCTTGGTATAAGAGGCATAATAATATAGAAGTATATGACTAGAAAGTCAAGGTATAAACAATGGCAATTCTTGGAGGAATTAGCGAGGATGCTGGTTTAGAAACTTATGTTATTCATCCTCGCTCTATTAAGACAGAGCAGTATATTAAGTTCTTAGAGCAGCTGAGAGAGAAGTACCCTGAATAAGAGATTATACTGTTTGTTGATAATCTTTCAGTTCATAAGACAAAAGATACAAGGAAGATTTATGAACAACTAAGAACAACACCAGTGTTCAACGTGCCTTACAGTCGATAGTTTAATGGAATTGAGTTCTACTGGGGAATATTAAAAGGTCATTACAAGAAACTGCTGCTATACCACTTGATGCATGACCTACCTATCGATACAGTAGACTTTATTAAAAGCTCAGCGAAGAGAGTAGATAATTAATTGGTTTAAAAGTGTGCTAAAGAAGGGAGAGTGAATGTATATAAATAAGTTTTAGAGTTAAGTTAATGAATATATAAGTCATATTTAGAATTCTTTAGAGGGAGCTGGTTTCTCTTTCTTTTCTTCAACTTCTTGGTTCCCTCCTCCTAAGTTTCTTCTCTTGCTACCCGGTCCAGCATCTATGTTCATTGAGTCTGGAGGCTAAATATTTGAATAAAGTCTCTTGCTGACTTCATACTTTGTCTGCGACTTTCGCTCTCTGTGAAGCTTTGCTCTATTCCTTCATCAAGAAGATGCCAGTACCAGATTTTTCTAAAGAGTTAAGCTAAAAATCTTACTTGAAATATAAGGGTTCTTCTGCAGCTCTGATAGCCAGCTCTCACTTATCTTGATCCCTTGTTTGTCCTTATCTTCTGAAGAGATGCTGTACCTTTTCTTATGAGATTCTTGAATAATTTCTTTCAAGTAATCACCTTTAATTGTTGCAAGTATGCCAAAGAAATAGTTTCTTTCAGGTAGTTTATTTGACAACTGCTTCTTAGTAGGCAGGTACAGCGAAACCTCTGGGTCATTCATAGCATCATCATATAAGTTAGTCACTGAGATTTCTGGATAGTTTGGGATCTTCTGCAAACTTTACATCTTAAGTTTTCAATGCTTTCTTCTCTTCGCAGAGTATGGCTCTTAGAAATGAAATTTTAGTACCTTCCATCGTTGGCAGGAACAAACCAACTACATAATCAAGATTAGCCACTTTGAGTTCATTACCTTGCTGCACCAGGTAGCGATGCAAATCCTCCTTGCTTCTAAATCTTTGAATCAATTCTTGTGCTTGCACTCTTTTCATTGCATCATTCATTGACTCCATCTTGTTTACAGATCTAAGAAATGATATTCAAATTTAAGTTTATTGATTTAAATTATTTACCTCTGAAAAACTTACTATTAAATATGGGTATCCTATAGTAGGTCAACCTCTAAGAAGGATATGGAGAAGGTTGTGAGAACTGGTTTCAAACTTGAGAGATTGATATCAATTTCTACTATTATAGTTCCATATTTTTAAATTTAAATTGGCACATACTTAATTAGGAGCAGCTCATAAAATGCTAGTACTTAATTAGGAGCTTTAATTAAAGCTAGCACTTAATTAGGAGCACCCTAATTTTAATCATAAAATCACAAAATACCTCCTAAAGCAGTACGTACTTAATTAGGGGCACCTCCTAAATCGGTACGTGCTGTAATCAACTTATTATTGAAAGTTAAAATGGTTACTTTCTCACCTATATGTAGAGCTGGATCGTATCTAAACACTCATAATTCTTCTCTATTACTCTAAGAACTTCCCTTGAAACTTGTAGGCTTGCAAAGCTCTCATTTAAGCTCTCAGTTATAGAGGCTGTTTTATAATTTTAAATTCAAATTTAATTATGAGAGTTAAAATATAAAGAAAAACAACAGCACTTCCATCAAACTAAATGAGACTTATCTTTGGCAGCAATAAAAAGTGTGAAAGCAGTTAGATGAACTCTCATAAAGAACTACCAGAGCTATCACTTGAGGTCTCTGTTATTAAAATAGATATTAATAATAGAAAATAAATGGCAAGCAAGTGTGGGGGAGACAGAGAGGAGGAGAAAGGTATTAATGAAATTCCTATACAAACTGAAGAGGTTGAAGTCTATTTTTGTGAGTTATGTGAGAGAGATTTTGCTCATAAATCAAGCTGGTACAGACATATGATGAAGGAGCATAGAGAAGCCAAGCTCACAGTATACTTAAAGCATGTTAAAATAGATGGAAAGTATGACTGCTTTTAGTGCCATAAGCAATACTCTCATACAAGAGACTTGAAGAAGCATCTATTAAAAGCTCACAAGAAAGATATAGAATTTGAGAATCAATAAGTTGAGCTGAAGCTTCTAAACAAAAGAAAAGCGAGGGAATATTCTAAGTTCGTAGTATCTGAATAAGCTAGAGAGTTAGAGTACGTTAAGAAGGCATACAAAGTACGTTAAGAAGGCACGCAACCAATTGACCTCTGAAATAACAAAAATTATGATCAAGATTCAATACAAGAAAATACCGGTTCTTGCTTAAATTGACCTAGATACTTCTCTTTAAAGCTACCTTATATTAGAAGACTCCTTTGATAAGAAAGTTATCAACGATCATCAATACGCATACAAGGTGTATCCCTTCAACTATCTCTTAAGTGATGATAAATATTAAATGGAGTTTACAAATGAGTATCAAGTACTCACTCAAGCAAAGTTTAAAGAGTGTAGTTACTTAATCAAGCTAGATGCTGTTCTCCTTGCCAAGGATCAAGTTGCTTTCAGACTCCCACTCTATGAAATGACTCTAAGAGATTTCATAATAGATCAAAGGAATCATAAGTAACTTGGCTAAATAGCAACTCAGACCATACAAGGTATTAAAGAGCTTCACAAGTTAGGTTATGTTCACAGACATTTAAAGCCAGAAAATATAATGATAACCTTTTCACCAGTAAGAGTAGCAATAATCGATTTCAACTGAGCCTAAAGAGTTGAAGTATCATGTACTATCCAGAAAGAGAAGACTGGAGAGATGGTGACTGTTAGTGGGATGTATGGGCATTAGCAGCAATAATAATAGAGTGCGATATGCCTCGCAACGATTACTATTCTACAAGGTGCGAGAAAGATGCTAAGCAAAGAATAAAGTAATTTATAGACAAAACAAGAGTCTCACAATCAATAAAACAAATGGCAGAATCAATAATAATCAAGCCAAACTCAAGATCAGACATATCAATAGAGCAGATAGAGTTGTGGTTAAGCAAGATAAAATTTAGACCTATCCCTCATGATTCAAAAGTGCATTTTGAGTCAATAAATTAAATACATCCACCAAATATCTCACATCAAAACCCATTAAAAACCCCAACCCCCAACAAATTCCCTACAAATCAAAGCACTTATAAACCTCATTAAGGGGTTTCGGGGTTTTTATTGCTGTATTCTCTGTTTTGAATCTTTCTTCCTCTTACAGCCATTGTAATCATTTCTTGGCATATTGCATTCAGCAATTATTGCTGCTAGAGCCCATATATACCACTTAATATCACCATCTCTCCAGTCCTCCAATTCTGGAAAGTATCCAGTAGTGCCATAAACATTGCCAATTCCTGAAGCTTCAACTCTCTATGATCTATTGAAACCAATTATTACTACTTTGAGAGGTGAAAATTCAAGCAAAATATTCTCAGGCTTCAAGTCTCTATAAACATATCCTAAAGTTTGCAGCTTTTCAATGCTTTTGCAAAAATTTGTAAGAAAAAGAGGCAACTCCTTTGGTATCCTTTAATCTTAAATGTAGTATCTTAAAGTCATTTAGAATAAAGGGAGACGAAAAGCTACATGATCTTGAGCAAGCAGAATAGCATCTAGCTTTATTTTATATTTGCTCTGTCTATCTCTTGACTTAGTAAGTGATTTGAATTCATTTACGAATTCAATTTGATACTTTTCGTCGTATTTGAAATAGTTGAACGGATATATTTTGTATGAGAACTGCTAATCTATTAATTTTTTCACAAACTTATCTTCAAGGATAAGATAATTTTCTTTAAACTTTTTAATGTCTATTAAATTCAATATTGGAAGTTTTAGTGCTTATATCTTTAGTGTTATTTTTACTATTTCAGAGGCAGGGAGATTTTTCACTGCTATAATTAGCTTATTCTCTATCTTAACTCTTTGCTCCAAAGATTCTAAAGGGTCTCTTGGGTACCTTTTGTGAAGAAATACTTCACCAGTCTCAGGATCTATGACCTCAAACTTCTTACCATAGTGTTTTTCAAGTTGAACTTTTAGATCCTTTGAATGATTGCACAAATATTTTCTATCTATCTTATCGTGCTTAAGATAGAGCTTTGGTTTGTTCGAATGCTGCTCTAAAGTATGACGTTTGAAAGCATATTTATAAGTAAAGTTCTTCTAACACTCTTCACAAAAATGATCTCTCTTTATTTCTATTTTCTCTACCTCTTCTTGAACCATTTTTATTTGTGCTTCGTATTGAATTTCTTAGCTCTTCATTATAATATACAATTGAATTGCAATTAAAAGTCTGAATCCTATGGTAAGAAAATTTGAGGTTCATATTAGGTAGAGGCATCAAAAGTCTCAATTTTCTTTTGATTTATGAAAGAAAGCTTTTGCTGGCTAATGCCAAGCAAAGCCACTTTTCTAAGTAAGTTACAGCTCATTTTATAAATACTATTAATAATTATATAAGCTGTTTAAATTCCATCTTAATACACAAGTAAGAGCGTATTCTCAAAGATTTAGAGAGGTTTAAAGGGGTCTGAGTGAGAGACATTAGTTTTATATTTCTTAACATTAGAGATAATTTATATACTAATTCATCCATTTTATACATTAAAATGCACCTTAATGTGTTCTGTGAAGTTAGTTGTACTCCTAAATTTTTTCTTTTGTAAAATTAGGAGAGGAGGTTTTAAAATTTAATTCTTTTAATGCACCACCTAATGCAGTTTTTAACTTTAATTTAACCTTTTAAGTTAGTTTTAAATAAATTATGAGCACCACCTAATTTAATAATTATAATTAAGAGCAATTTAATGGAGAAAGTTTTATAAAAATGGAAGTCAAACTCTGAAACTTGGAGAAAGTTCCTCTATCTTTATCTATTTATCTGATTCAGGTTGACCTCCAAGTGGCACTCTTTATTTAGTAATATAATTTTAATAAACTTAGAATGGATATCCATAATTTTAAATTTCATTAACATTTATAGAAACTGGAAACAAGGTGGAATCTATGAATGATGCAATGAAGAGAATATAATATCAAGATTTAGTAGGAAATTTAGAAGTAAAGAAGACCTTTATAGATATTTGGTATAGCAAGGTAAGTTTTCACTTATAACTAACTTATTAACCATAGTTACATTGTTATTGCCAACACAGGACGGAACTAAAATTTCATTTTTAAAAGCCTTACTAAGTGAAGAGAAAAAAGCTTTTAAGTCTAATGAAATTAGGATGATTGAAATTCCCAACTACCCTGAAATTTCAGTAACCAACCTCTATGATGATGCTATGAGTGATCCAGATGTTGCTCTCTACCTTCCATCAAAGCTATAACTCTCTAATAAGTTGCCAGAGAGAAACTTCTTCTTTGGTGTTCTTGGAACTCTGAAACCTGAGTACTTAAATGAAGAAATTTAAGGTGCTCATAAGAAATGCTATAGCATCTCTCCTGAAGAAAAAGAGAAGCTGGGAATTAAAATCAGCAATACATGACTCTATGAACTGCAGAAGCATTCATTCATCTCAAGTGTACTTGCTCTGAGTTATTGCAAGAACTAAATATATTATTCAGTCTTAATAAAACGAAGGTGAATAACATAGGTCTCGAGGCTACTATCTTCACTTATTCCACCAAGAATAGCATCAGTTTAAACCTTTACTTTTTAATCATAAACTTCTAAACTACTATAACTCTTGTACCAAGACCTTGTATAAAGGTATTGAATGTAAATACAGCTTCATCAGCATTTATGAATATAATATTATGCTCTTAAGCCCTTTGTATTTAATCGAAAATACAATTTAAATTAACTTATAAAATTAAACACTAAAGTCAATCACTCTCTAAAATTGATTAACTGTCTTGTAAGATATTCCATTCTTTTTATATATGATAGCAATGAATTAAGCAGAAATATATAGCTCAGGGAATTGGCGATGAAACATAACAGCTCTCTAAGCGACAGAAAAATGAGCCCAATATTTTGAGAGTCTAGTAAGATAATCGACATGATTCTGCTAAATTTTTAATGGTCTCTTAGGCTAAGAAGGAAGTTTCTATCTTTTTAAATAAAAGGCTTACAAGTAGTGAGATTTAGCAGTGGCAGGATATTAATGAAACAGCATTGCTATAGAAGTGTAATTTAAAATAGGTTTGAGTTATTCACTATAATAATCACATCCATAAAGCAACTTAAACAGCAGATCTAAATACTCATTGTCATATACTGACCCCAAACGTCTCATTTAAATTCTAATTTAAATTACATTTAAACCCTAATCCCCTACATAAACCCAATTAAAACCCTAATAAAGCATGCACTAATAGTCTACTTTTATCAATTAAAAACTCAATCAAACAACTTCATGGGTTTTGGGGTTTTTATTACTACAAATCAAATTATTTATACTTTTTTAAAATAAATTGTTTTTTAAAATAAAAGTATACAAAAAATAGGTGAAATGCAAAATAAATTTAAATCCATGAATGTTAAATTAATCTTGATATTACCAATTAGTTCTTCACCATTATAATAATTAGCGCATCATCACTTCACCAGTAAAAGCTGATATTCGACATGCTATAGCATGGGATTCTCTGTAATTTACCATGAATTACAACGTATCCGATTATTGGAGAAATGGCTTTTGAGAGTGCGAAAAAACCTGTCATCAAATCTACTAAACGTGATTGTCTTCCAAGTATCTAGACAACTTTGTCTAAAGCAGCAGACATACCGCCTAAAGATGCTAGGCAGCATTATGCTCCAATCTAATACCAAATATTTAAATTTGCCCACTTCATATACTGTATATGACACATGTACCAATAGTTGAAAAGAGAATCATGTACATTCTAGTTGATGAGATGACTAAGGAGGTACACTTTGATTCAACGCAAGGAGTTGAATATAGCTCCATCGCTAAGACCTAGACATTCCTACGCCCATTCTTCAACGAATGCATTCATAACGACAGATATCACAGCTTGCTAACTAATCAAATATCACTTGGAATAAGATTATTGCCGACTTTAGTCTTGAGAGCTTTTTCAGCAATAATTCTCTTTGGAGCAATGATTGAAGATTATAAGAGTTAGAAGGCTTAATATTCACTGCTGTCTCAGCATATATCACTTTCGACTCTCTTGGCATAAAAGCGTGCTCCCCTAAATGCGAATAAGCCATATCGATGCTCAGTGGATGGGAACTTACAGTTTTTGAGAAGCCAACCTGTACAGTTTGCACAGAAATTTGCTTCAGGATCCTTTCCTCCTTATTAGTAACATCACTACAGCTTAATTAAAATCCTTAGAAAGAAGAAGGATCCAAAAAGGCACCATACACTACAATATAGTGAATAGCGCTAATTCAAGAGAGGAAATGAGCAGCAGCATTAAGAGATTTGGAAGGTTTGGCTGATTTGAATGGAGTCTTCTCGCAGACTGAGATTTGGAAATTCCCGATAGTCGCTTTGATATTTGGAATGGCATTGTCTCAATTCCTTGCTCCTCACTTATCTCGAGTTCTTCAACACATATCTGAATCGGACATTCCATATCCCTTTAATTTAAAATGGAGAATCGAGTGATGCTCATGGTAGCTCCTCATTCGAATTACCCATGGCATTGTTTGCAATTTCAAAAGTCTAAAATTCCCTCATGCTTAATGTCTTGACTAGCCTCCAAGAGCGGGTAAGATGTCTCAGGAGATGTTCAGAGAGGAGGAAAATAGAATAAAATATTAAACTAAAGGCACATTAATTGGAGTGATTTTAGTGATTTGTTTAAGAGTGACAACAAAAGAAATTTAATTAGAAATAATTAGTCTGGCTATCAAAGATTTTGACAAGTTAGGATCTGACTCTAATCATTATGTAAGCTTATTTATCTGTATTTTATCGCATATTTACTCTCTTCTCAGAAGAAATTTCTTACCTAACAACTCGAACAAAGAAAAGCAGAGACTGCATACATTCAAAACCCCAAAACCCCTTAGTGAGGTTTATAAGTGCTTTGATTTGTAGGGTATAGTTGGGGTCTTATTGGGGTTAGTAGAGAAAACGCAAGTTTTATGTGAATTTAATGAATATTTAATGAGTATTAATGTGCTTAATTCAAACAAATTTTATCTGCTTATCTTTGTGGTATCTCTTGAACTTAGCTCTCTTTAATGTTTCAAGTATATCTTCTAATGATGATCTTGGATATGCTGGAGCTCTTACTATGATCATCTCAACCATTTTCTTAATCTAAGTGCATACATCTTCTTGCTTTATATGTTTAACAGCCATGCTTATTGATTACTTTTCTTGCTTTGTTCCGAAGTACGACATACTTTCCATATCGCACTCTAAAATAATTGCTGCTACCGCCCAGACATCCCACTAAACAGAGCCATTAGTCCACTTCTCTCTTATTGGGAAGTACCCAGGTGTGCCTAGCACTTTAGCTAAAGTCACTATTTCTTACCTTATTGCTCTATTGAAATCAATGACTACTATTTCTAAAGGACAGAGATTTAGCATTACATTTTCTGGCTTCAAATCTCTATGAACATACCCTAGATCATGCAGCTCTTTCACACCCTTGGTCATTTCCGTGAGTATCTCATTCAAGTCATCTGGGTATCTATTATGGTAGAGATAATCTCTTAGAGTCATTTCAAATTTCTTAAATCGTAGTGCAATAAAACCATGTCCAAGAATAACTCCATCGAGTTTAAGCAAGTTCTTGCATTACCTTTTATGAGCCTCTCTTAGTATTATGTATTCATTGGCAAACTCATTTTGATACTGCTCGTTCCTAATAAGATATTTGAAAGGATATACTTTATAAGCATACTCATCAACTACTATGAGTTTTGCCTTGTTAGGCACATCAATATGTAAATAGTTGTCAATGCAAAAACTGAGATCTACTGCATTTAATGCAGGTATATACATAGCTCTCTCTTACAAGCATGCTATATATAGTTCATTAGCTGGTTGGTTCATTGACTCAAAACGTTTCTGCTTCTTAAGTCTCTCTTCCTGCTCTCTTTAAGACTCTACAGTATTGGACTTTCTCTTGGCTGGTATAAGTTTTTATGTTTCTTTATCTTGCATTAAAAACTCACTTAAATGATGTTTTTGCATGTGTCTTTTAACTTTAGCTGAGTGAGTGTAAGACTTCATGCAAGTCGTGCACTAATACCTGCCATCGACCTTTTCGTGCTTAAAATATATCTTAGCTCTCCCAGAGTGCATCTCTTTGATGTGCCTCTTCAAGCTCGAATCAGTTGAGAAGAAATTTTAGCATTCATCACATTAGAATTCTTTAATCTTTTCTAGTGGGAGATGTTCTTTTAACTCCTCAACATCTTCGATTAGCGTTTAAATACTTATCTCTGCTCTCTGCTTCCTGATATTTATTTCTAGAACAAACACCTCTGATTCAAACTCAAGAGCTTTAAGCTCTGGCTCCTTTTCAATGTATATGATCTCTGGCTTCTTAGTTTATCCAAAGTTTAGCTAAGATTATCCACTGCCAAGAGAGACTGCTTTGCGATTTAAGTTAGCCGCCATGTTTAAATTCAAATTTAAATTTCTATTATAAAGCTCTAATAACCTCTCTAGTTATAGTAACTTTGTATAGGAGTTGGTACTGCAACAACAATGGGTGATTCTTAGGCGTTAGACATCATATTTATACTAAGTTTATAACTATAAATTTTCTAAATTCATGCTTAATATTTTTAATTTTGGTACCAACTTAGAAAAAATTGAGGTTGGTACTGGTACCAATTAGGTTTTGAACCATATTGGAACTTTTCCATTAAAACCTCATTAGTTTAAAACTAGGTACTAATTAAGTTTTGGTACTATTAAATTGGTACCAATTAAAATTAAACGAATTTAGTACCAGTACTAATTAAATTTAAACAAATTTAGTACTAATTTAATGGAACTAAATTGATAAAAATGGAGCTCCATCACTGCAGTTTGTTACAGCTTCTGCAAACTTTCTCCACGTATCTTGCAGGGTTGACCTCCTATAAGATGCCCATATTTAATAGTAAGATTTTAAACAATAGGATCCAGAAGTCTATAAGTTATAATTTGAAATTCATTAATAGGAAGAGGAACAAAGATGGAATCACTCAATGATCAAATGAAAAGAGTCGAGGCTCAAGAAATGATATCAAGATTCAGAAGTAAGGAAGATCTCTATCGATACCTAACTTTACATGGTAAGATAACTTGATGACTATTAACATATTATACAGTTGGTTTATTCCTTCCAACGATGGAAGGTACCAAAATTTCATTCTTGAAAGCAATACTTTGTGAGGAGAAGAAAGCTTTTAAAAATAAAGAGATTAAACTAATCGAAATTCCCAACTACCCTGAAATTTCAGTCACTAATCTTTATGAGGATGCCATGTCAGATGAGGAAGTGGTAGTTTACCTTCCTACCAAGAAACAACTCTCTAATAAACTCCCAGAGAGAAACTTCTTCTTTGGTGTTCTTGGTACAATAAAAGAGGATTATCTCAGAGAAATTATTGAAGAAGCTCATAAGAAAAGATATTCTATTTCTCCTGAAGACTAGAAGAAGCAAGGCATTCTTATAAGCTCAGCTTGGCTAGAGGAACTTAAGAAGCATCCTTATCTTTCAAGTAAGCTTTGACATATAACTTTGTAGGAAAATCTGGCACTGGTATATATCTTATGAAAGAGCATGCTAAGGTTCATAGAGAGAGAAAGTCACAGAAAATTCATGAAGTGAGCAAGAGACTTTATAAAGATGTTTAAAAGCCAGATGAAATGAACATAGATGCAGGAGCTGGCACAAAGAGAAGAAATATGGGCCCAAGCAAGCCATAAGAAGAGGAGAAGAAAGAGAAGCCAAACCCATTTATGGGCCAGTTTAATATGTGAATATATTCATTCGTTTAAATCTAAAACTTATTTATAAACATTCATTCTTCCCTTTCTCGCACAAATTGTTGTCTTATCTACGCTCACTCTCTTACAGCTGCTTTGAATCAAGTCTACTATATCGATGGGCAAGTCATGCATAAGATGATACAGCAGAAGCTTCTTGTAGTGAGTCTTTATTTAACTCCAGTAGAATTCTATTCCATTAAATTAAGGGCTGTAAGGAACGTTGTATACAGGAGTTATGTTTAACTCTTCATAAGCTTTCTTAGACTCCTTAGTCTTATGAACTGATAGGTTATCAACTAACAGGATGATCTCTTGGTTGCTATACTTCTCTCTGAGCTATGTAGGAACTCTATATACTACTCTCGCTTAATAGAGCGAGGGTGAATCACATAACTCTCTAAGCCTGAATCTTCACTTATACCAGCTAAAATTGCATGAGTGACTACCTTTACTTTTTAGTCATAAACTTCTATGTTATCATACTTCTTGTACCTTGACTTATTAATAAAAGTGTTGAACGTAAACACAGCTTCATCTGCATGTATGAACTTGATGTTATTATCAATAGCTCTCTGCATTTAATCATAAATATAGTTTAAATTATTGCTATAAAATGGCACTGTAAAATCAATCACTCTCTTAACTCTGTTGACAGTCTTGAAAGTAATACCATTTCGTCTATAAATATTGGCTATAGTCTAAAGAGAGATACGCATGTCTGGAAACTTGCGATGAAACATGACAGCTCGTTAGTCAAGAGGAAAGTGAGCCCAATACTTTAATGTCTTAAAGTCACAGAGATAGTCAATATGGACCTGTGAGAACTTTTATTTTCTTGCAGGATGTTTTCAAGAGCCTGAGTTATAATGTTAAACAGCTAACAAGCAATGATACCTAACGGTTGGGGCACTCTTGTGTAGGAGTCTTGCTATGGCTGTATAATTCAACACTGGTTTGACTTAGTCTATATTAATACTTGTACCATACCTAAGCTTAAGCAGTAAATCTAAATATTACTCATCATAAATAGACCCTAAATTTCGCTAATTTCTATTTCTCATTTTACAAATTGGCCTAATTTCTCTACTAACCCCAATAAGACCCCAACTATACCCTACAAATCAAAGCACTTATAAACCTCACTAAGGGGTTTTGGGGTTTTGATTCTTTCGTCAATTGTTTCATAAGAGTCCATTATGATATTTTATCGAAGATAAGATTCATTGGGATTAAGAAGATAATGTATGAAAGTGATAAGAATTAATGATAAACTTTAAAATCTAATCATTCACGACATTTGTTAATTTAACATTTCATTGATATTAAAATACATTTGGGCTTGTTTTTAATTATTAGTTAGTTAAATTAATTCAGTAACAATCAATCACCTAATTTTTCACAATCTTTTATTTAAATTATAAGTAAATTATATGTATTAAATGGCTGGTTTAAGCCCCAATATTAATTTCCCTAATTTTCTAAAAGTATAAAATAAAAAAATAATAATTTGAATATAATGAATCAAGCTAAAAAAAAATTTGTATGATATTGATTAAGTGAATTTATATTTTCTTATAAATATGTATTGCTATTTGTATCAAAATGGAATAAATTTAAATGTTTGTTTTTAATATTAATTGAATAAATATTTCTATTAAAATTTTATTATAAAGTTTAAATACTTTAATTATCTAAAAAACTGTAATTTTTATACAAACTATAATAGTTCATATATCTTTCAATCAGTAACCATAGAATATATTTATATATATGTTCTAACCGAGATACCCCTCCCCCCACACCCCCAACCTATTTTATAATAAAATAATATAATAATTTATAAAATCTTTTATAAATGAGAATTTTATAAATTAATCATTATTATTAATTTAAATATAATTAAAATTATTAAGCTTTAATTATAAATAAAAATAATTATTCAATCAATAAAATTTTAAAATTCTCATTTATAAAAGATTTTATAAATTATTATTATTTTTTTATTATAAAATAGGTTGAGGGTGGGGAGGGGTATCTCGGTTAAGGGTGGGGAGGGGTATCTCGGTTAAGGGTGGGGAGGGGTATCTCGGTTAGAACATATATATACTATAATTATAAAATTTTTCTTTAAAATTAATTTAATTAATTAATTTTAATAAATAGAATTGTGTTTCATAGACTCTAAAGATAATTTAGAATTATTTTTTCGAAAGAAATAATCAAAATATACTTTTAAATAAATTATAAAAAGGCAAGTTATAAATAAATCAATTTAGATGAATTTAATTGAGTTTAAAATAAAATTTAGCACCTCATTTTTAAAAACAGTAGTTTTATAGTATTAATGTTATTTTTTTATAACTTGAATATTTTGCTGTATAAATTTAAGAATGAAAACCAAATATTATATTTTTGCAAATATATTTTTATTTTAAAACTGTATTTGTATTCCTTCTCTATTTTTCAGTAATTTTCAGTAAATTAAAAAATTACAATTATAAGCAAAGAAATAATAATCTTAATTTTTTTTATATATTTATTGAAAACTTTATCTTTCAAGAAATATCATTGTTAAATTATATTACAAATTCAACAATTTTCAATCTTAAAATGTGCTTTATTATTTTAATAGAGTTACTTTTTATTTAATGTTTTATGTGCATCAACTTTCTTAATTATTTATATATTTTATATGTAAGTAATTTTATTATGATTCATTAATTAATATAAACAACCAACTTATTTTCGAGTGATTTTCATATAAATATATAAAATGGAAGGATATAAATTATTTAATAGAACAAAGAATATATTAGATTATAAAAGTTAATCAAATTAATTTTACAAAAAAACTTTAAATAAATACTAATTAATCTTCAAGCTATTAAATTAAATTAAAGCATTTGTGATTTTAAAATTAATAAAATATTATATAAACCTTCTATCTGATAAATTCTTCTTTGCAACACATAGAGACTAGATTTTATAATTATTTGTGCGAATCTTGCGCCTTATTTAATTAGTTAGCTTTAGATAAATAAATTAAGAATAATAAGATTGATAAATAAAAAGTGTTAGTATGAGATATATTTAGAGAATTAAGAAATAGATTAAGAAATTTTATCTTAATAAAATTATTAATTATATTCTATCATAAACCCCAAAAACATTTTCAGTTGTATAATTGATTTTTTATTAATAAAACAAAGCCTAACTCATACTAAATTAGGATCATTTTTGTTTTAACTAGTGTTTACTGTAATGTAAATGTAATAATATCAAAATTATTTTATTTTTTATTATTTACCTGAGCATAATTATAAGCCAACTTTCTAAAATATATAGTATTCTTACAAATTTATTTAAATTAAGTCTTTTAAGTAATACTAGAACCCTTTTATGATTATGTTACTTATTATAGTAATGGATGTTAAAATTTTTATCTATTACTTTTTATTAAGATATATTGTTTTCTTAATGAAGTGTATCTCTTGAAAATGATAATTTATATAAAAATAAAGGAGAATAACTTATTTCATTCTTAGTAATAATGTTCAGTTTTTTTCTTATCTCATTTTTGTACCTCTCATCAGTTTATTGTCAGTTTTTTGTTATTTTTCAATGAATTTTTATTGTTTACAATTTTTTAGCTACTTAATTATAAAATATCAAAGTCTTTACATTTAGTTAAAAAAATTGAGGTTCTTATTTTATACTGGCATAATTTGTCTCAATTTTTTTATAAATCATACAAAAATATTTTGCTAAATAATTCTGAAGCTTTTCTTAGTAACCTTCCGTATTTTTAATAAATAATATAAATTATTATACAAACTGTTTGCAATATAATTTTATAAACATTTTTTGGCATATCCCCAAAAACTTCACAAAGATTATTGAGAAAAGTAAAAAGTAGAAAATATTCTGTTTTATTTTAGTTTGACAATTTTTTTCTTACGAAAATTTAATTCTCCAAATGATTTACAAAAGAGAAATTGCTTTATTTTGATTTATCAAACTCTCAGAGTATGACTATTGACTTTTTAATAATCGAATTATCTTTTCTTAAATCATGAATTAAGAGTTTATGTAAAAATTTTCATTAGTATTTTTTTAAACCACATAATAAATAAATAGAATTAAAATGAGGGCTGAAATGAACATTAAATGTTTGAGTTAACTAGATCCTTCCATAAGTCATAATTATTATAAACTCTTAAGATATATTCAAACAAATCAATTTAATATTCAGCTTATTTATATATGTGTTATTGAAAAAACTTTAATTATAATTTAGCATTTATTAGAGAGGATAGATAATTTATGTCTCTAGAACTAATATGAGAAGGGTTTATAAAGAATAAAATGAGTAGGAACCTTAGTGTTTTGATAATTGGTTTCTAAATGCTCTAACTCTTATTTCATGACTATGATAAAAAGGTATTGAAAGTAATCACAGCTTCATTAAAAAGAAGGAACTTAAAATATGCTTTTAAGCTGTTTGCATTTTATCGAATATATGATTTATATTAGAATATTAAAATTAATGAGAAAATGTTAGTCATACTCTATATGAGAATAGATGATTTGTAAAAGTATCCATTATTCTTATAAAATGTGAGCAATATGTTAAGCAGTTAATTAAAGATCAGAAAATTGGCAGTAAATTTTACACATTTTTTAAGTCAAAAAAATGAGTTTAATTTCGAGAATATAAATTAATAAGAAAGTTATGAAGATACTGCTATAATTTTGGAAAGTTCTTTTGCTAAAAATAAAGTTCAGCTCTTCAATTCATATTGTATGAAGAGCGTAACAAAAAGTTAGCAGAAAAATTTATGAAGCAGCTTTCTTTAGAAGTGCGTTTTTTGAAATAAATTGTTTAAGTTCTCTATTGCATATATTTATGAAACTTAAATCTCTACTTAAATAGTAAAGCTTTATCCTCATTTACATTGAGCTACCAAGCAACTGGATTATAATCACTAAATTTAATTGCATTAAACTAAAATCCTTTTTCTATAACTCATTAAGATCTTGAGCAATTCCCCCTTTAATTAATAAAATTTCAATCAAACTACAGAAAGTTTTTGGATTTGAATGTTCATAGATAAGATGTAAGATCTCAGTATCCATAGCGTATAAAAAAATATTTTAATTTCAATCTATAGTTAATGTTTAACTACTTTTATCTAAATGACTAGAAATTAGGCTATACTTTACAGAGGAATTTGAATCTAAACTAATCGTATTACAAGTCTTTTTATTATTTGTATAACTTTAATCATTGAAGTTAATCTTACTTCAAAAGAGTTGGTGCTATTTAAAAAATAACAATAAACACAAATAGTTATGGGTTTTGATTGGTGTAAATTCATTAATGCTGTAGTTTTTTTAATTTTGATAATATTTAGTGGTCTATCTAACCCTAAATCATGGATAATAAACTTACAAGAATACCTATATATTCTAGTTATAAATCAGTAGTCTCCTTCAATCTTGAGTTTAAAACATATTGCTAAGACAAAAGTTGATTAGAATAATTGGCTAGCAGGTAGAACACACCCCCCCCATAATGTACTATTTTCTTTTTGTAGTCTTGTAGAGTTTTTGACGCTGAGCAAGACTGTCAGAAGCGCCTTTTGCTTGCGAGCAATAGTTTTCGAGCTATGACCAAAATTAAGTTCATTTTTATACATAAAAACATCATAAAAATAGTCAAAAATTTAAAATATTTTTTGTTTTTATATTTTATTAAAAATCAATATTTGGGTCTTTTTGTCATATTCTGAGCAAAAATATAATTATTAAAGTAATATTTTGGAAAGTTACCATTTTTGTCAGAAATGTATTATTAATGTTAAAATTATCAAATATGACAAAAATGGTTACTTTCCAAAATATTACTTTAATAATTATATTTTTGCTCAGAATATGACAAAAAGACCCAAATATTGATTTTTAATAAAATATAAAAACAAAAAATATTTTAAATTTTTGACTATTTTTATGATGTTTTTATGTATAAAAATGAACTTAATTTTGGTCATAGCTCGAAAACTATTGCTCGCAAGCAAAAGGCGCTTCTGACAGTCTTGCTCAGCGTCAAAAACTCTACAAGACTACAAAAAGAAAATAGTACATTATGGGGGGGGTGTGTTCTACCTGCTAGCCGAATAATTAATAGTATAGTTTAATTAGATAGTGTAAAGTACTATCAAGACTTAATCAAAAATTATCCTCATAAATAATGGTTAAGGGTAATTTATAACCTGATTTTAAGCTCAGACTAATCAAGACTATTCTAAAGACTATAGTCCGAATTAGTTTTGTAAATTTTTTGTATTAATAAAAGTGTGTTAATTAGTATTAAATTCGTGTCAGTTTATTTACTAAGCTCAAATTTTAATTTCGTGTTATTGAAAAAGGAATGCAACTAATATAACGTAATTTTGAATTTTTATACCAATTTACACTATGATTAGTTAAATATGAATTATTTGAATTTACTCTTGCTATAATTTGCTTTAAATTATTTCTATAATACATTTATTTATTTTTTAATTTTCTATATTTATTTAATATTTAAGCTATCTGCCGGTCTAAATATTAAATATTTAGACCATAAATCATAAAACAAGTAAACCTAACACTTTTTTTAAAAAAAATATAAAATTAATAATATTCTTTAAAACTTAATATACTAAAATCCTTTGATATCATATAAAAATAATTATTTATAATTATATCATTTGCGCCTTAAAGCATTTATTATTTTATAGCATATTAATTATCTTACTACATTATATAATCTAATTTATAGTAGTATAATAATTTTAATTTCAAATAATGTTTATTATTCAATTTATAAAAAATTTAATGCATATAATTTTTATTGATTCAGTGAGTTCAATATTTGTATATTTAATTACTGAGATTCATGCTTGAATTATTAGCTATGGTAGGTACTAAATGATTAATAGAATTAGAAAGAATTTACATAATATTTATTTTGATTTTTATAGTGTTAGTATTTACAAATATTTACTTACTAAAATAAAAGTTGAAATAGTAGTAGTAGTAAGTAACAATAAGGTAGCTTATAATTATTAATCAAAATTTAATGAATTAAAGAAATGGAGTTTCACCTGTGAACCATCTCACCATAGAAAATGTCAAGGGTAAGATTGAAGACAAGATAAGTTTTTCGGATTTCCATGCTCTTTAATTTGCATCATGTACTGCAGGTCTTGACAGAGTCGATTTGGCTTTTCTCGATGATTGAACTCACCCCTTACACAATCGGATGCAGGAGAATAATTACAGCTACAATGTGGCAGTTCATTGTTTGCACAAAGGCCAGGAGATTGGGGGAGTCAAGATCGGCTGCTACCATTTGCACTACAAGTCCAAGGTGGCCATCTCCAAGATTATCCAAGCAGACTCAGTAGAAGTTGAAATACTTTAAAATTTTAATTGAAAGCTAAATATAGTGTCTCTCAATCAACCTATTTGATATTTTAATATAAAAAAATAATGTTTTTTCAGACTGATGACATCTCCCTTAAAATCTACCATGATAATATCCACAATTTCTAATTTTAATTGGCTAGAAAATTTTATTTTTTAACTACTACTCAGCGTTTAAGATTTCATATGACTACAAAATACAAGAAAAGCATTAGAGGGGTTTATGTTCCTCATAACTAATCTAATATTCATTAAAAATTGTGGAATTTTTGAGTTATCAAGTTTCAATTAGAAATTATATTTAAATAAAATAAATTCTTTTTCTAAAGGTTCTATTTCATTTAAGTTTATATCATTCTGAATGGATTGATTATTTTTTCCACAAATATATATAATATTTTAATATTGTAAGATTATTGGAATGGTATTAAATTTTTGTATTCTAATAAATATTTATTTTTAATTTAAATTTTATTAAACATAACAAATCTTTTGCTTATTTATAATTAAAAGTAGATCAATTTGCAATTTAATTTTTCCTTTCCCTCTCGTAAATGATTATGATAATTACTATTATGTAAGTAGGACTAAATAAAGAATACTAAATTCTTACACATAAATTCAAAGTTTATTTTCTTATAACTTAAGCTATAATTAAAATTACAAATATTAATTTCAAAATTGCTGTTGCTTAGGATTTAATAATATAGAAAAAAACTATGAAAAATTAAATGAATTAGATTTTTTATTTTTCACAAATTTAAAATTCAACTATTCTTCTCTTTATTTCAAAATCAAAGCATTTTAATCAGTAAAAACATAATGAAGATAATTGTATATTTATATTTATTCATTCCTAACTTTTGCAACATATGAATATTAATATAAGCATAGAAGTTGTTCTTAGAAAAATAAATAATTTTTAATTTTCATTAAAACATTATTTAAATTTAGTTAGACTTCAATAACTATTTGAGCTTTTCATATTTTATTGTTTGACTAAATAAATTTTTAAGTCAATATATTGAACGTTTCTCTGTAATTAATAAAATTTTTCATATTGAATTAAACCCCGATATTTTTTTTAAAACTTGCGAGTGTTTTTGATTGATAAAAGCGGATATTAAATTTTTATTTTATTAGGCTAATGTGAGGGATAAGGGTTTTATATTATGATATCAGGAATTAAAGCGATTTTAAGTGAAACCTAAACAAAATTATTGCAATCCATATTTATTGATTTACTATTTAACTTCCGAAAATTTTGTTGGTAATAAAGTTATTTTTCCTTGCAAAATTGTAAGATTAATTTTTATCTACAATTAAATATTATTCTTCTGTAAATATTTCCATTCTTTAGTTAATTTAAACCAATCATGTTTTAAATTTATAAAATAACCCCTGATCTTATTAAGAGATTAATTGCTAATGTTCTTTTTTAAAAGTCTTATAAAAATTTATAATACTTTAATTGCAGAGGGTAATAAGAATAATTTTATTAAAAACTGAAACACATAGATCATGCAATATTTACCTCTATATAGCGATCTTAGTGGAAGAAGAACAGTAATCTTGTTTATGAAAAAAAAACGTTAAAGGTAAAAAAAAACTAATGTTATTCTAAATAGAACAATTTAAGATTAGGACATAATTTATTTATCAAAGTTGAATTACTAATTTATCATTTATTTGGAAAATTAATCTCATATTGGCAAATCTAGTTACATTCAAAATTAAAATAATAGAATGGGGGAAATTTGGGGTATAAAGTAGATATCCAAGCTCTAGCAAAATTAATAAAGAAATTCAATTTGCAAATTAAAATTTACTAAAATTATAAAATTGATTAGGATCCAAAGCATAAAGTACAATAGTATTCCATAAAATCTAAATTAATATTGAATGATAAGTGAGAGAATAGTTAAATATATTATGCTTAGTCTAAATAAAATAAAATAACCAAGAATATATTGAATCATTAAACTATGAAAAGAGAATTTAAGTTTAAAAATATTACTCATGATAGCAAGTCTTGTTTTAGTGTATATTTAAATTGAAACTTATTTAAAATTCTTTTAAATTTACATTATGTTTAAACCTTTTCCCTGAAATAACACGTATAAAATTCTAATAGTTTATGGGTATATTTAATCATTAAAAAATCTAATAAAATTACAGTAAGGTTTTGGTTTTTGTAGTAATCATAATTTTAAACTTATTTATAATTAATTTAAGAGATTGAGAAATACTAAAAAAATTATTAGGAAAGTAAATAATTTTAAATTAATTATCCAGAGTTTATGTTACCGGAATTATTTTACTCATTAAAGCTCCCAATACTTTATAATTATAAGCTATTGTCTCCCATGTATAAATTATATATTAATAAATTAAAAATAATTGAAATAAAAATATTAATTTTTAAATTTGTACTATTCTTTGGATAGTAGGATATAAAATATTGTAAAATCAAAAAATATTTTATTTCTTAATTTAAATTTTGTGTTCTTAACAATAAATATTATTGTCATACCATATATTTTGATATATCTTAATTTATTCAGAATTTTGAGATAATATACATTTTCAAATATTAAGTAAGTTATTTCAAATTTATATGCATTTTTAACTCCATAAAAATGAAGTATAAAATTTACGATACTTCATTTATTGTCAGTATATTTTTATATTTATTGAAATAAGAAGCAACTAATCATGAATAGATAGTTAATTGTAAGTAATTTTCTCAAATTAGTCGACGTTGTACATTTATTTTTGAATTAATAAATTAAAAAACTTTACAATCAGAATTATTTATTTAAATTTCAAAATCTTAATTTTAATTTTTATTGGTTACTTATATAGAACTTTTTCAATTACTTCAGAGTTTTCCATCTCAAAATAAATATACTATTAAAATTTATATCATGTTAACTTATTTTATAATAAAGGTATTTATCATTTTAGCATATAATAATTTTAAATTAATTTATATTTTTAAAAACTAATTCTTGGGAAAGTGCATATACTGGTCCCAAATTCTTCCATAAAGAACATTGGTCTCTAGTTTTATAGGAGGTTATCATCAGTACTATTAAATTATTCTGAATTATTTGAGTCGTTTAAATAGAAATTTTCATGCAATTGCGATTACAAAAAGACATTCAATTAAAATTATGATTTATTAATTACTCAATAATTGAGATTAATTAACTAATAAATTTTTTATTAATTCATAATTTATCAGAATGATGATAAAATAGCATTTATGTATATTACTTTCAAGATGATGATTGTGAAAAAGATTTTGTAGTGATAAATCATAATGATTGAAGGCACTTGGATTATTATTATAGTTGACACACTCAAAACCCCAATACCCCTCCTTGAGGTTTATAGGTTTTTTGATTCGTAGGGTATAGTTAGGGTCTTATTGGAGTGACCAGAGAAAACGCAGATTTTATGTGAATTTAATGTATGATTAATAAATATTAGATGATTTAATTCAAACGAATTTAATTTTTTAGTCTTTGTTAAATCTCTGGAATATTGCTCTCTCAAGTGGAACAATTATGTCCTCAATTGTTTACCTTTGATAGAGGTGAGCACTGATTATTATCATCTCTGCTATCTTTTTTATTTCTTTGCATACATTTTACTTGTTATGCTTCTAAGCTTAACTAATTGATTATTTTCAAACTTTATACCAAAGTAAGACATACTTTCCATATCACTCTCTTATATAATAGATCCGATTTTTATACATCCCAGTAAACAGAGCCATTAGCCCATTTCTCTCTGATTGGGAAGTATCTAGGTGTCCCAAGAACCTATGCTAAGGTTACTATCTCTTATATTAATGCTCTATTGAAATCTATAACAACTACTTCTAAAGGACAGAGGTTTATCATAATGTTTTCAGGATCAAATCTCTATTAAAATATCCGAGTTCATACAACTCCTTGAAACACTATATCATATCTGATATTATATTATTCAAATCATTTTTATATCTGTTATAATTTAGATAATCTCTCAGAGTCATTTGATAAAACCGGAGCTTAAAATGACACCATTTCGCTAAAGCAAGTTTTTGCAATCTTTCCTCAAAGCCTCTCTAAGAATCATATATTTGCTAGCAAACTCATTTCGGTCCTGCTCATTCTTAATTAGATAGCATTAAGGATAAACCTTGTATGCATAATCATTAATTACAATGAATTTTGGTTTTTCAGGCAAGCTAATTTGCAAATAGTTATTAATACAGTTGCTAATATCTATCGCTTTTAATGCAGGTATGTTCATAGCTTTCGCCTTAAAGCATGCCAAAATAGTGTTACCTATTGGTTAATTCATCAATTCATACATTTTCTATCTCTTAAGTTTATCCTGCTACTCTCTTTATCACTCAATAGTATAGACTTTCTCTTGACAGGTATTAATTTTAAGTTTCTTATCTTTAATCAAGAACTCGTATGTTTCTTCACTTTTGCTGAATAGGTATAGGACTTCATACAATTTGTGCATTAATAACTGCCATCGACTTTTTCATGCTTGAAATATATCTTGACTCTCCCTGAGTGTATCTCTTTGATGAATTTATTAGAGCTAGAATCAGTCGAAAAGAAATTTTAGCAGTCCTAACAATAAAGTGCTTTAATTTTTCCTAATGGTTGCTGTTCCTTTCCTTTCCTTCTCAATTGATTCAATTTATGTTTAAACTCCCATCTCTAAACTTTATTTCTTTTTTTTAATTTAAATTTTGAAGACCTCTACTTCAAAATTTCGAACTCTTAGCTAAACCTGCCTTTCAATATAAATTACTTCTGGTTTCTTGGAGGACCCAAAGTTGAGCTATGACTATTAAACATCAAGAGAAACTCCTTTGCGATTCAAGCTAGCCGCTATTTTTAAATTAAAATTTCAATTATTAAGCCCTAATAACATCAATGATTATAGTAACTCTGCATAGGAGTTGGCACTGCAACAACAATGGTTGATTTTTAGGAGTTAGACATCATATTTATACGAAGTTTATAGCTATAAATTAATTTTCTAATTCCATGCTAAATATTTTTTATATTGGTACCATCTTTGAAAAAATTCAGGTTAGGACTGGTACCAATTAGGTTTTAACCATTTTGGAACTTTTCCATTAAAACCTCACTGGATTAAAACTAGGTACTAATTAAGTTTTGGTACTATTAAATTGGTACCAATTAAAGTTAAACGGATTTAGTACCAGTGCTAATTAAATTTATAAAAACTTAGTACTTATTTTTATGGAACTAAATTGATAAAAATGGAGCTCCAATTTCTTAAGTTTGTTACAGCTTCTGCGAACTTTCTCTACGTATCTTTACTAGCTTGACCTCCTATAAGATGCCAAGATTTAATAATAAGATTTTAAACAGTAGGATCCATAAATCTATAAATTAAAACTTGAAATTCATTAATAGGAAGAGGAACAAAGATGGAATCATTCAATGAACAAATGAAAAGAGTTGAGGCTCAAGAAATGATATCAAGATCTGGGGGGGGAAGTTTCCTGCCCCAAAAATTTATATTAACCCAAGGGGGAAAAGGGGGAAAGTTTCCTGCCCCATACATAAAAATATGTTATTTTTTAAATTTTCAAAGAATCTTTATCATCAATTATGATATAGTTATTTTTAATCTTGCTTCAAATATCATTTCTACCTTAATAATAAATTCACATTTTAACGAAAATCACATTAATTATTAATTAAAAAACAAATATTTTAGCATTGTTTTTAATATAAAAAATGATAAAGAACAATTTTGTACCTTAAAAAATATATATTATTAAAAGTTGTTTAGTTCATGGGAATGGTAATTGAAATTGAAATATATATGTTTCTAATATTTCATATGGCAAAAAATATAAAATTTAATGTTGGGGGCAGGAAACTTCCGGAGGGGGTGAGAAACCGCAGGGTGGCAGGAAACTTGCCCCCCCAAGATTCAGAAGTAAGGAAGATCTCTATCGATACCTAACTTTACATGGTAAGATAAATTGATGACTATTTACATATTATACATTTGGTTTATTCCTTCCAACAATGGAAGGTACTAAGTTTTCCAAACTACCCTAAGATTTCAGTTACTAATCTTTGTGAGAATGGCATGAAAGATGAGGAAGTGGTAGTTTACATTTCTACCAAGAAGAAACTTTCTAATAAACTGCAAAAGAGGAACTTCTTTTTTGCTGTTCTTGGTTCAAGAGAAATAATTGCTTAAGCTCATAAGAACTATAATCTATCTCTCCTGAAAACTAGAAGAAGCAAGGCATTCTAATAAGCTCAGCTTGGCTCGAGGTAGTTAAGAAGCATCCATATCTTAAAAGTAAGCTTTGATATAACTTTGTATGGTATATCTTATGAAAGAGCTTGCTAAGATTCATAGAGATAGAAAAACAGCAGACAGTTCATTAAGTTAGCAAGAGAATTTATCAGGAAATATAAAAGACGGAAGAAATTAATATTGATGCAGGAGATGGCAGTAAGATAAGAAACTTAGGGCCTGTCAAGCCATAAGAAGAGGAGAAGAAAAAGAAGCCAAATTCCTTTTAAGAGTCCATTTAAAATGTGATATATTTCATACATTTAGTCTAAAACTTATAAATAAAAATTCATTCTTCCTTCTCTCGCACATTTCGTTCGTAGTCTTATCTTTATTCACTCTCATACGACTGCTTTGTAGCAAGCTACTGTATCGATTGTTAAATCATGCATCAGATGATACAACAGTAACTTCTTTATGTAAGTCTTGATTTAACTCCAGTAGAATTTTATTCCATTAAATTATGGGCTTTAAGGAACGTTGTAAACAGGAGTTATGTTTAACTCTTCATAAGTTTTCTTAGATTCCTTAGTCTTATGAACTGAGAGATTATCAACAAACAGGATGATCTCTTAGTCGTTGTATTTATCTCTTAGCTTATACAAGAACTAAATATACTTCTCTCGCTTTGTAGAGCGAGGATGAATGACATAACTTTATAAGCCAGAATATTCGCTAATGCCAACTAAAATTGTTTGAGTGACAACCTTCAATTTTTAGTCATATAATTCAATGTTATCATACTTCTTGTAACATGACTTATTAAAAAAGATGTTGAAGGTAGACACAGCTTCATCTGAATTTATAAACTTGGTTTTATTCTCAATAGCACACTGCATTTAATCATATATATAGGTTAAAATATTACTATAAAATGGCACTGTAAAATCAATCACTCTCTTAACTCTGTTGACAGTCTTGAAAGTAACTCCATTTTTTCTATAAATATTAGCTAAAGTCTAAGGCGAGATACGCATGTCAGGAAACTTGCAGTTAAATATTACAGATCGCTAGTCAAGAGGAAAGTGCGCCCTGTACTTATGAGTGTTAGAATCACAGAGGTAGTCAATATGAGTCTGAGAGAACTTTATTTTCTTGCTGGATGTTTTCAAGTACCACAACTAAAATGCTAAACAGCTAGCTGGCAGTGATACCTAACAGTTGAGGCACTCTTGCATAGAAGATTTACTATAGTTGCATAATTTAGCGCTGGTTTGATTTAGTCTATGTTAAAACTCGAACCATAACTAAACTTCTAAAATTCGCTTATTTCTATTTCTTATTTTGCAAATTGACCTAATTTCCCTACTTACCCCAATTATACCCTAAATCAAAAGATTAAAACATCTAATTTCGTGGTATTAACTGCATGTTTGTTGGTTCTTTATTGAATTAAATCCTCTGTTTTTAATTTTATATTAATGATTTATCCATAATTTTTGCTAATTTAGTTCCCACATTTTAATCAATCTCAATCATCTTTTGATCATCTTTAGTTAGTATGTTTTTAGCATTCAAATTAATTCTTGAGATACGAAATAAATTAAGTAAGATAATTCAAATACATTAAATATCAGGAACTATGGCTCAATCAAGTTTTTCAGCAAGAATGTTGGTATGCACATCGGCCACAATGTCATCTAAAGCGCAAACTCCCCTTTTACCTCCTATTTTCTTCTTATCTTACTGAGTATTTCTTTTCCTAGGTGTGATATAACTTGATCTTCTTTGATTTTATAATTTACATTAAAAATGTTATAATTAATAAAATTATAAAAGGCTCCTATTATTTAAAAAATATAATATGTATTGCATATTATTATAAATAGTTTAATTTTGCTGATGTTTTGTTTTTATTCTTTTACAATAGTGAATCTAAAACCCCAGAATCTACTATTTTAACAAAATTTATTAGGTCGAAGCCAAAATTAATATAAATTTAAAGAATATTGTGTAAATTAATCTTTTGCTTTTCAATTTTATATTCAAATAATTTTTAATTTAATGAAGTTTATTTGGGAATTTTTAATTGCAATCATAGTGCATTTTTTTAAAATTTGGTTGTCTTATAGTCTTATAACTCTTTTTAAGTGATCGAGTAACCATAAAATTTGAAGCGATTTGGACTCTGTTTTATAAAATCTATATGTATTTATATTATTATATATTGATATTTTTCTTATTTACAACAAATTTAATGGATATTATTTATCTTATAGTCAGACACATTTATTTTCATGGTAGAGCTGATAAAATATAATAATTGTATAGAAATACGATTGCAAATTTAAGAAATTAATCACAATTGAGAATGGTTATGATGAGCTTTTAACTAGATAATTGTTATAATATCATTTCTAATAACATTATAATATAATTGGGAAACTGAGGCAAATAATTGCTAAGAAAATATTTTTTAACTGTTTAATGAAATCTTTACTGAAAATAAGATTTAATGGAGTTGAGAAATAGATAAAAGAGAATAAAAATTTGTTTAAAGAGATTTTAGGGGTCAAATTATCAATTAATATAAATTTCAAAAATAATAAATTTCCAGCTAAAATTAATAAATATAGGAATCAAAAAGTGCGTATAAATATTTAAATTTTTTGATTTATAGAATAATTTAAATGATATTTTGATATAGATTAATTAATTTTTAAGGAATTGTAAAATTAGATTTAAATTTTATAATTATTATTACTTGAAAGTTAAAACCCCAAGAGTAATTTTTTAAGCAATCGTGAGTATGATAAATTAATAAATGCACTCTAATAAATTTAATAACTGAAAAAAGTGAAACCACATTAGGGGAATTGCAAAAGTGGGTGGAAAGTGAAATTAAAAAGTGATTTATAAACCCTTAATTTAAACTATTAAACGATTAAATATTTTTAATTACAAAACATGGCAGACTTTGTTGCTGTCGACTCTTTCAGCTAACATTGAGCTAGTGGGGCGACCTTAAGGTCATTTTGTAGCCCTTCGAAATCTAGGGGGAACTTGGGCGCTCGGGGCACACAGGACACGCCCTGGCGAAGTTGCGCGCTGCGATGATAGGAAGCATTATCCATTAGCAGGATGGAGTGGGCCCTCCAGTCTTTGTCTTGCACATCCAAATGCTAAATGAGATCCACCATGAAGACCAAGAAGGTGTGGGAGATAGCGCAACCCACACTCACATTGAAGATGAAGCCACCCCGATTGGAGGCAGCCGCGGTTATACAGAGGCGGCTGATGCGTTTCTGCGAAGACTGGACATTTTGGCTGCCCTTGGCGATCCAGGAATAGCTGCGATTATCAGTGTTCTGGATGATGGTCTCGTCGATGTTGTATATCGTGAAGCCCAAGCACGAGGCCTGAATGAAGTAAGCAGCGGCGATCTGGCGCTGGAGCCGCGACCTCAAATTATTGTGGTTGGGAGTGAGATGGGAGATCTTGTGGTAGCTCATGTGCAACTCGTGCCTCAGGAACCTGCTGATGCGATAGAGGGAAATGCGCACTCCCAGCCGCTGCTGCAAGCTCTGCAAAATGCCTCTCGTGGTGATGACCCCTTTGCTCTCCTCAATGTGCGCAATGATTGAGTCAGCTTCTTCAGCTGTGAGCAGCGTATTCTTTCGACCCGCTTTGCAGGTAACAGCTTACCATAGGAGTGAGCGGCATCCTGGAGTAGCCTCCTGACATGATAGCGACTGGTGCCCACGAGAGTGGCTTTAGAGGGCAGGCTGAGGCCTTGGCAGGAATAGAACTCGGCCAGTACCATTTTGCGACCCCCATTCCTTGGAGAGGTCAAGAGCCTTCAAATGACGAATCAGACTCCTGCCATTGAAGAGGCTACTAAGATGGGGTGATATGAGGAGCAGCTAATTACTCCTACCAGATCTCACTAGCGACGCTTTCTTAAAGGGGTTCTTGTTGAAATGTAGCCTC
>ARYC01002198.1:0-57871 GCA_000711775.1 Oxytricha trifallax
TGCTTGACTTTTCAGCTGGGTTGGTTGCTTCACTGTAAGCTTTCTCAGTTAAAGCTACTAGATGTTAAACGATTTCTTTCACAATTTTATCTTGCTCCTAATCATTTGAAAGTTCTGCAGAAATTTATTCTTTAGGCACCTTATTTTATTCAAGAAAATTTTCCATTTCTTCTAATCGATTTTACAAAATTGATTATACTTAATTATGCTTGCGATCAAGAATAAGTTCGATTTTCTCTCTGTTCTTATATTATTAGCTGCTCTTCACTATCTTTAGAAGCGTATCTATATAAAACTCGTTACCACCTGCCTTTAGTGTTAAGTCTGCCAATTCTACCAATAATTTATTCTTAAGATCGTTTTGAAAAAACATCAGCAATAATTAAATATGAACCTCCATTTTGATCGATTTCATCATTTGTTTGAATGTCTGTTCCTCTTCCCTGTGATTCGTTAAGGAAATAAACGCCATAGTTTTTGCTTGCATTCTTCAATAAATATCTGCCTTCAATCGCAGATTCAATTGCAGCAGCTTAGGAGTGGCTGAAATTTTTGAAATCAAAGTTTGAATTCTAAAAACCTTTTTCAATAGCGCTATAATTTGTTGAAGCAACAATTAAAACTGGTGAAATAGCTACTTAATCCTTTATTATTTCTTTTATTTTTTGTAAGTATTCTCCTTAATTTGAACTTATCAACAAGTCAGGCAACTAAGTTTTCTTATCTCCTTACAGTTTATTGAGTGTAGGGAACACCACAGGTGAGCTATGAAAAGCTAAATTAAGACAATTTTCTTCACTTTGAGAAAGATAGCTTCCTGAAAATCCAATAATACTTTTTGCTTGCTTGTAAAAATTTAGCTAATTTATAATGTTTTCACTGGAGCCATCGAATAAAATCCAGTCGTATTCATCACAAGAACGATACTCTCTTACCACACACTCATGAATTTAGCTACCTTCATTTATTTCTTGAGTTGGGGATGAGTGAAAAAATAAATACCTGCACTTTTTGCGAAGAAATTAAAGTTTGAATCAAGTTTCATTGCACTAATAACTTTTTTGAAATTTATTGAAATCTCTCTGCACTAAGTGTTCATTCTTGCCAACTATGATGACGGATAGCTTGGTTTTAAGAGCTATAAGAATGGTTAACGCAATACAAATTAAGGTATTGCCATTACCAATACCAAAATGTATTAAATGGTTTGCTTGTAGATTTTCACAAATATAATTAATGCACAAAATTTGAGAACTGTTAATTTAAAGCCAAGATTTTGCTGTAACTTTTCTAAGTCAGCACTCACACTTAATCTTTCATTTTGAGGCTTTTAATTGAAGTCTGTAGCTAATTATTGAAAGATATTTGCATTCTCAAATAGTTTAAGTAAGTCTACGATTGTTTTATCAGAGAATGCTTCCATATTTCGAGGTAAATTTAAAATTCTTTGAATTTCAGAACTATCTCCATTAAGACAATTCTCAATAATATTGTTGTTGAGACTTACATTTTTTTCAATTTAAGCTTCTATAATTTACTGCTAAAGCTTCTAAATTTGAGAAATTTTGCCAACCCACTGCACGTCTCTGCTCTATAACCTTTATGCAAGGCCTTTCATAAAGTATACCATAGTGTTTGAATCAATAACTTCTTACTTCTGTAAGAAAGTAGCCCTGGTAATTTAAATATATTCTTTGAGTATGTCAACTGTTGGAGAACAACTAAGAGCACAAATTTTAACGAAGTATTCTGTATATTAAACAGGAATATCTCTGATTAAGTGCAAGCCACCGTCTTTCCTGAGTAAAGTAATGAAAGGCACATTCAAAATAAAGAATGAAGACGGTATAAGCTTCTAAACTTAAGTATCAATTTCAAATACTGACCAAGTTTAACCCATTAATTGTAAAATATAAGGGTGAGTAGAATCTAATTTCTGCACCTAAGCAAGCTGTTTTGTGAATGCTGCTACGTTATTAAAGAATACATAGTTTGCTAAACCTAGAGTCTGTCTTGTATTAGGCGAGCGTATTAATAACAAGATTGATTCTTGAATTAATTCATCTTCGACTGTTAATCTTTCACCCATATAATAACCAAGAGCAGCTAAAAAGATACGTGGCTTCGAATCTTAATCTATATTATTATTGCTTTGAATTAAATCTATGAGCAATGAAAACAAATTGTATTGCATTTATTCTTCATTAGCGTTCTCAAAATTGCTTAGGATTAAAAAAAGTGATTAAGTGTTTCGAGTAACTATTTCTTGCAGAATGCAAGACCTTTAATAGTTTTAGATTTTTTGAAATTTTCTGAGTGTTTTATGAGAATTTCATGGCCAATGATCGAGCCATAGTTAATAAAAATTTTAGGTAAGGGTTCTTTATTTTGTTTTTAATCGCTTGAAAAGCTTACATTCGTAGTGAAGTCACTCTCTTTGACTTATTCGTAGGTTGCAGTAACTTCCAGAGGCTCTGAAACTAAAGATTTACTTTTAGAGCTGTGCTTCACCTACTTTGGTTTATTGTTATTTACATACTTTCTCACAAACTACTTAAAATCAAAAGTTTTATTATAACCTGCAAAATCCGGCTGAAAGAGCAGCAGTTTCAAATTATAGTTGTTTTAGTGCAGAAATTCTTTAGCACGATTGATTTTAGCACTATTTTGAGCATTTTAATACTCAGATTTAATACCCTTGATTTTTCCAGGATCATCAAAAATTGAATCGGCAATATGATTTTCAAAAATCCAAGGCAAGTTTTATTGTTCGGGTGCTTTTCTTGGCACTTGTAAATCATTAATACCTTCTAAATAGAAGATAATATTGAAAATTTAAGCTTACCAGGACTCGGATTTAAAAGTTAGTGAAGGTCGATTTCAGAGTTATTCTAAAATCAAGTGACTGAATTCATCTAAATATGCTTAATTTTAATGATTAATTCGAGTGGATTTTAGTATTAAACAGCTGGATTATTAAAATTTCGACTGGATTATTGATCCTTAACTATATAAAAAATCCTATTTTGCTTAAATCCTCCGGATTTATTGAAATCTCATAGCCAAACCAATTCAAATAATGAGTATTCACTATAACTCATTAATCAAGTGCTTAGAGTTGCAAGGAGGTGGGTGATTGAAGAGCTATGATAATTTTTTTGATTTTTCAAGATGGGCCAAAGCCAAAATTGGCTTTTTGAAAAAATGTCGAAATCCGCGGTAACTTTCAAAATTCAAATCTTTCCCCGTCCATAACTGAAGTATAGCCAGTAGAAATGTGAAGACGGGAATAGATAGAAGTTAATGGCACCCAAAATCGAAAAATCGAGTCGCCAGTTTGGACCCTGAAAAATGGCCTTTGGCTTAAGCCAACACGCTGGATTATAGGGGTCAGGTCAGTATGATAGTATACCAATCTTAAAAAATCTCAAGAACGGCCCCGACAACCTACTGGATTTATGGTTGTTATGAACTTAAAATTAAAAATCACACTAATACAATCATATAAATCAAATCATTATCAAATTTTGTATAAGCTACGATAAAGTTAACCCTTCTTTTTGCATTCTCTGAATCGCTCCTCAAATTAAGTTAAAATCTTTACTTTTAAATTTCCTTATTTATCGATATATTTAAAACTTTTTATCAACTTATAAATTCTATGTGTACATACGTATTGGGGTTTATGTTTTTTTTATTACGTACATCACCACAATAATTAGTATTATTATTTCAAATAGTTTATCTATGCATATTATTTCAATGGCAAAAATAAGTTAAAGAAATTATGAGTTTTCACTATCTACAGCTTATGAAAAGCACATAACATACATAATCCTTAATCTTCTAATTTCTATATTTCCTCTGCTTTTATTATAAGTTCCTACTAAAGATTCTGTTTATCACATTTTCCCATACTTCATAGGTAATAAAATAAAATATTTAGTTTATAACGATTTAACGATTAACTATTATTTGTTCTGATTTTACTGATTAAATTATAATTATTGCTATACTATTTGATTTAAGTCTATTATTGCAATTTATTGATTGGCTAAACTAGATTCTTTAATCTTTTGTAGTTCTATACTCTTTTCCTCAATTACTTCTGATTATTTTAAACAAATCTGAGACATTTTCATGAATAACTTTGAACTCTTGTCATTTACACGGAATTAATCATCTTATATTATTACAAATCTTTAAATACTTATTTACTAAACATTTATCAGATAAAATTGATATCTAAAAATATAATAGCTTCATATATCTGTATATCTGTTTTGTAATCTATGTATTTTTCAAAAACTTGTTTCAGTACAAATACTTACAGTACTCAATCAGAATGCAGTAATTTAACAGACAGCAAAAAGGGCTGTGACAAAAGTAAAACATGAAGACCCTAAGAGTAAATGACATAATTTGTGAAAAATAAATAATTATAATATTCTATAAGCAAAATTAAAACTTTGATAAAGTTAATGAGGCAAAGCGCAGATCCATAATATTTGCTGAAAATATTTACTCCAGATAATCAAAATTAAGGCATAAAAAATACATAAAGGCATAAAAAAATAAAGATATTTATGATAAAATAAAAGATATTTATTATAATAAATAATAGATGATTGTAAGAATTAAATACAAGTGAATCAGAATGCATATTAATCTGATAGAAAAATAGAAATCTACATAAGATTTTTTAAACTTTCCAGTAACCCTTATATCTGTCTCAATTTTTCCATTAGTGAATTCCATATCTTGCCTGTTTCCTCAGCTGAATATCTTTCTTTTTCATTAACCACTTCAGCAGATCGGATTACTGTAAAATAAATTTTTAGATATGTTTTTGTAACTTACTGTGAGTGAACAGCTTACACCAGCTACTCCTTTTATCGTTTCCATTTTAATTTAATATTATCAATCATCGATTGATTTTTATAATTATTGAGTTTAAGGTAATATTTGTAATTATTATTATGCTATATAATAAATAAAATATGGTTCTATTAAAAAATATATTAAATCTCTTGATCCTAATAGGTGTGTTTATAGTAAAAAAGGTGATAAAACCCCAATGCTATTATTTACAAGATTTGGGTGACGTATTAAATGAATTAAGATAAGTAGTAGTAGTGGTAGTAGTAGTACGAGATGCTGAATTTAATTATTATAAACTGCTACCCCTCTATAATAATACTTAAGAATCCTTAAGAAAGACACAAATCCAACAGATGAACCAACTGCTCCTTGATTCTAACGCCCCGCTCAGCCAGCAAGACAACCCATAGTTGCTGGAGGACCCATCAGAGGATCTGTTGCTTGACCATCTTGAATTTGACGATCCCCTGCTAACAAGGACATCTTTCAAAAAGCGTCTGAACATTCTCATGAACAACATTTAGATTGTAAATAGAAGTTATGGGGCTCTCTGACACGTGGTTATTTGTATTCTTGGCACGCGCTCCACGCTCTCCTATTTAACACTAGTGGAATAGGCCTTGCATGCAACTGTCAAAATGGGGAGGGAAGATGGCGGGCGCCATATTGGAGGCTCTCATGATGATTCGACACACCACAAAACCATGGGTGACTTCTTGGATCCCACCACGGATGTCTCAGCACCTCTATTAAGGTAAGATTCAAGCCTTAGTTGTTAAAACCATATGTAGGGAAGGAGCACAAAGTAACCTATTAGCCAAGCTAAGCGATCAGGGGCGAGTCCCAGCAATTATCTCAAGAACGCCTACTGTCCAGATACCGTTGGCTCAGGGCCACCAAGCCAGTTGGCATCCCGAATACTCATAAGTAACCAAAGGTACAAGACTCACTTGGAAAAGCACGTAGCTATAGTGCATTCCGCCTAGCGAAAACTATATTACTCTAGTGCTAAAGTAGTATCAGCATAATCCCTTCTAAATCAAGATTCTTGACACCCTAGTCTATGACAGTCAAACTGGTCTGTTTGGGGCAGCACTCTACAAGGTCTTAAAGCAATACGGATTCAACATTCTTTTCACTGCATGGAGCCGACTTCTGAGGATTCTGAGGGTCTAGTGATTTTGAATATTCCAACTACATGGCGTCATCAGCAAAAGTATACCTCTAATAATCTTTGTCTGGTAAACAGCTGCCTGTTCAGTTATTTGTAACTCTCTAGCTCAGGCTGTGCTCTCTCGAGCGAGATACGATACGACTTTGGTGGCTTGCTAAAAACCATCGAATTCGCCTGCGACAAGCTCTCTGTAAAATTCAACGATAAAAAAATCCCAATGTGAAGTTCTCCTAACCTAGACATTCTGAATGCCTCCCACTAACTAAGATCCAATCAAGAATAATGAGACTGTAGACAACATCATGAACCGAGCTGCTGATACAGGCCAGAGCCTCCCTGTCAGTAAGCAAGGAAAGGCAAAGAAGAGAACGCGTCATGCAGAGATTCAAGAAGGACCTGGCCATGCTCATGCAGAGCGCCCCCCACCTCCCCCCTCAGTTCCTGCAGAGATTCAAGCCCGCCCTCACCAAGGACACCGTGGATTCGTTGATGAAGGAAGCATTGAAATTCAGACCAAAGGATGTAGAATGCGAAGAGATCAAGGACCTGGACCGGGAGAGGCAAGAGCAGCTCAAGACTTTGAGAGAGATTAGCAAATTTGTGAAGTGAGTTATATGATATTAAGTTTCAAGTAATTAAATTTTGATTAATTTCTATCGTCTACAAAAAATTGTAAATAAAACATTTGGGGTTTTACTCTATAATATTAAGCGAGAAATGCTCCATTATAACCACCTTAACCACTAGCAGAAAGAACAAGTTGATTATTACCATAAAGAATATTAACTATGGGATTATATGGAGCTAACATAAAATCTGTAAATTGATGATATTATCCCTAAAACTAGCAATATACTAAAAATTAAAGTTTTTTTAAAATATATTTTGTACCATTTTAAGTTGTGATATTGTATTAATTTAAATGTAATATGTTTGTGTAAGTTTTGCTATTAGCATTAAACTATTGGTTTTTTATTTGTTGCACAAATTTAACTGGAGTCTATATAAATTGTGTATGACATAGTCGATAATCATTGAGAATAGTCTAAATTAAAGTTTTTATCAAATGTAGGTTGTAACGTACCATTTGTATAATAGTAGAATTAGTTAGAATCTGAATTAAAAGAAACTAATGACTATCTCTTAGTATATTAAAACATTTGAGTTTGACCAATTAAATAAATAATTTACATAAAGATAAAATTTAAGTGATTATTTTTTTATTCGATACTTGCTATTTAACCGAAATTTACAGCATCACTATAAGTAGATATATTTTATAAAGCAGAGATTTTTAAAGTAAATATTTAAGGCAACTGATGAGACTTACTCCGTAAAACCAGCTGTTAAATCTAAAATATAATTTGAAGTATTTTTTTATTTTAAAGAAAGTTCCAACTTATTTTTATGCTTAAATCCAAGTGATATTTGGTTGATTATTAATCATGTTTTTTAATAGAAAATATTTTGAATTAGTAATTTGAATTATAAATAATTGAATTTGATAAATATGAATGCTCTAATAAATAAGCCTGTCAAGTAGTTATATTTCCACTTCTTTGGTAATTTGCATGATTGAATAATACAATCTACTTTTTTCACTCCTTCGTTGAGCATTGGTCTGTTACCACTACTGTTCTTACCCCTATAAAACAAAATTTTAAATATGGTTTTTCTAATGACACTGCATATTCTGATAAGGCATTTTTTCAATTTTTATAATTATTAATCAATTATTTAAATCAATTCGCTTTATTTTAAAAATATCGTAATTGTATAAAAATTAGAAGCGGTTTATTAGAATTTGAAAACTCCTCCTGATTAGTTTACTGTTTGATGAATTTATTATTCTTGTAACTTTATAGTTTTTAGAGACTAAGTCCTAATCCAATGTTAATTAGATAGTTATTTTGACTCTATATATTTTTTTCATATTTAAATCACCATCACTAGGATAAACTATAATAATAATAATAATAATAATAATAATAATACTATATGATCACGCTGAGGTTTCTGGGGACCCCGATCAAGTAAGCATAGTAGCTTATATGGGACTTGCCCTTATAGTTAATTTGTGGAGATTCTCTCCGTGTATACTGAGTCTTCATCTTTTTCTTTTTCTTCCTTTTCCTTTGTTTCTCCGCGTTCTCCTCTGTGAGATCTGCCTTTTGTTCTTTCGTTGTTAATTTGCACTTGTTCTCTTGTTTTTCTGAATTTGAATTGGGTGTCGAAATTTTTGGCTGGATTGAGAATTTCAGATTCTTAGTTGCGATGGCTACTTTGAATCTTGTTGTGACAAGTTAGAAGATGTTGCTTTTTAGGAAGTATGCGTATTTCTTGAAGCATTTAATGAAGATTTCAACTTTGTTTAAGTGGTTATGATAGTCAGAGCTGATAGATATATAGCTGGCTTCATTAGCAGTGAAGTTTTTGAGAATGACTAGGTTAAATAATTTCACAAACCCTAGTAGGTCCGGGGGGTGTCATCTGCTTAGTTAGTCTGTTTCTTAATGTATTGACCTAATCTATCATTGTACATGTTTTACTATTTCGAGTAGTCTATTGTGGTCAAGGTTAACTTAAAATGATGTGATGGCGTGAGTATCTTTTGATTGTGTTGAACATTTTACTTTTGATTGTGTTCATCCATATTGATATGCATGATTCTCTTGTGTCAAATCTGTCTTGGGGTTACGCCTTAGAAATGTTTTACATCTCACAGTTGTATCCAGTTTAATAATAATTAATTCAGATTTTAATTAAGATCTATATTTAGTACTAAACTTTGATTTGAAATTTCTTATTAATTTCCTGTTTAGTACTAAATTTATTCTGTGAAATCTATTTTTACGTCATTTGAAATTTAGACTCGGCAAGGGATAAACCAAAAACATAACTATTACAACTAATTTTGGTTATAAAAGTAATTGAATGACTGCTATTTTTTTAAATCCTCTTTCCAATCCTCCTTCATATGGAATTATTATTAAGCGGTAAAACTACATCTGCATCACCAATCCAACATCGGTACCGCTTGCTGTATTTCTCGACCTTGACTTCTAGTTAACAATCTAATAAGTACCATTGGCTAAAATTCTTTCAATCTGCCTAGATGACTAATACTACGATTGAATAATTTTACAAACCTTTTAATTATATGTTATTTTAAATTTATGATGATAAGATTGTGCTAGATTCTAATTAAAATGAGAAATCTGAAGTCTGGTATATTTGAAGAGCCTAAATATGCGAATAAATCAGGGTAAGTACCAGATAAGAATGATGAACCATCACAAAAAGCCAATCTTGTGGAATATTTGCTGGTTAACAAACGATTATAGAACCAATTGGGAATGAACTTATGGAGGTTGTTATCATATTAGTATATTACTGTAAAAGTTACTTAATTTATCATGTTAATTGAATTCATATTTAGATCCAATACCAAGATTTGATGTGGTGATAGATTTAAATGTTAAATTTGAAGCAAATTTTGTTGCGAGTTAAGTATCTAGATGAATTTAGAAACAATATATTTTTCCTAATTCACTGTTGTTGAATAACTTTTCTTGCATTAAAACTTGATTGGTAAAATGTCTCCTTATACCTAATGACTTTTGTTATATAATAAGATATAATAGTTGGATCTGCTAAAAGTTTTCTATATGCATAAATAAACTATAATATTATGAATTTGATGAGAAATTTCAATGATTTTATCCAATTTAAAGTTCCCAAAATTGAGTTTCAAATAATTGTTCCAACTTAAATGAATATTAACTTGAACACTATTAATGGAATTCCTCAAAGCCAGAAACAACGAATAAATGCGTATTAAAGCTGGTATATTTAAATTTTAAAAAGTCGCGCATCCATGATTACTTAATGATGAAAAATTGAGTTACATTTATAAGTTTATCAATTAATGATATTAAATTTGGTTCTGTAGATTATCATGATGCTATTTATATATTTTATATTTAATACAAATAATTTAAGTAATTAAATTTATATTTATATGATATCTAATTATCTCTTACGTTTGTATTTAAGATTTGGAAATTGTATTATAGATTTTAGAATGATAAATGAATGTTTATAAATTCTTGTATATTTTTTACTTGATTACTATGCTGTTAACAGTTTCCGTTGCTTCTAACTGATAATTCTTTTGTTACTTATGAGTATAATCAATTTTTTCAATTACATGCATTATAAGAAAATTATTTTTATTTTTAGTATTAGCCGATTATAAGGGACAACTACGACTCATGCTTCTTTCATTTATTTTCTGTTAAATCTACTATTATAACTAATTATAAATTACTTATTTGTCTGAAACATTTCTAACTTTATATTATTGATAAAATACGAAACATTAGAAAATTTAATTCTTTAGAAATACAAAAACAGTCATATAAATATATTTGTAAATTAAATTATGGATAATTTAAAAATTATGAATTTAATATAGAGGTTCGTTTGATTACTCATATTATATTTTATAGAATATATGCAAGAGTTTTACTATATTATTAAATAGTCACAACTGCAATTAGATACTAATTTTCGAAATAAGTAATAAGTATAGATTAGTTTCAAAGTCTGAAAATTAATTATTATAATCAAATTACTTTCTGTTGGACCAATTGTTTTTAGTGCGCTAAATATGCAATTAAAATTTAGAAAACTAATGATATTCAAAATTTTTCATGCTCATATAAGTCAATAATGAATTTTAAGATTTTTTAGATTAAATTGAGACTAAAATTACTTACGTAAATGTAAAATGTAAAGTCAAATAATCTCCTTTTTATATAGGTCATTTTCGCACATTTACTTTCACTTTTCCATTTCTAATTAATTATGATAAGTTACATTTTTATTCAGTTATTTATTATTTTAAATTACATTTTTAATTCAAAAATTCAAACTAATTAATATACTGCTTATATTTCAAATGAATTTACACTATCTTTATCATAAAAACCTATCAAAAATTTATAAATTTTTCTATTATTTAAATTTACATTTTATTAGCTTAACTGATTTAATAGAGAGTCGTATTTTCTTTACAATATTTTATATGCTATAAAACGAAGTTGTATATAGTTTTTCTCAAATTAAGACAAATAAAAGTTTATTAAGAACTGACATACTAACTTATTATGTTTTAATAAGTTTTATTTTCATCAAAGTCATTTATTTAAATCTGTAATCCCATTTATTTCTTAAGCAAACTATATTAAAGAATTAGCGACTGAGTCAAAGGTATATGTAAAATATGATAGGTTTGTTAGTAATACAGTATAAATCTATAGTACTGATTGGTGGGAAGAATTATTCAAGATTTTTTTAAATATGATGAAATTTAAATGCCAATTAATTGATAATAATAATAAAAGAAAATGTCAGATTAAATTGTTCAGTGTCATCCATAATGAATGTAATTTGCAAAATACATATATGAAATTACATATTTACTGGAGTTGAACCTAGCAAGACTGAAGGCGTCAACGATGTCAGAGTTCAATATTAATCTAGTATAATCAAAATGGGGAAACAGTTAAAAACTAATCAAAAAAGAGTTCAAATATAAATATCATCAAATCACATTACATATCTATAAATCAAACTGTAGCTATTTCGAAAAATGGTTATCTATATTTTTATTTTATTTTAATTAATTAATCAAACATGGAATTATTGTAATTTCTGTTTTTATTATCTTTTCCAAATCATTTCTATTTTAGGGCATCTAAGTAGGTGTTGCTGTTTTCTCATTCGCCATTCCTAGATAATTTTTCTTAGATATCTTCAACATATCTTCAGGATATCTTCCTCAAAAAATAAAAAGTTAAAAAATATTAAAATTAACAATAGCAGTAGCAATAATAGCAATAGTAACAACAATAACAACAATAAATCAAACAAATTAAATTAAAATTAGAGTCTGGAGATTTTTCCCAAAAAATCCAAATTTTCTAAAATTCAAAGTTTATTAACACAATGTAAAAGATGATAAATAAGATGAAGATAATGAACATGAAAAAAAAAACACAGTTTTTTTATAATTTTAAAATTCTTTAAGAATTTTAAACAGACTCTAATTTTAATTTAATTTGTTTGATTTATTGTTGTTATTGTTGTTACTATTGCTATTATTGCTACTGCTATTATTTTTTTTAATATTTTTGAACTTTTTATTTTTTGAGGAAGATATCCTGAAGATATGTTGAAGATATCTAAGAAAAATTATCTAGGAATGGCGAATGAGAAAACAGCAACACCTACTTAGATGCCCTAAAATAGAAATGATTTGGAAAAGATAATAAAAACAGAAATTACAATAATTCCATGTTTGATTAATTAATTAAAATAAAATAAAAATATAGATAACCATTTTTCGAAATAGCTACAGTTTGATTTATAGATATGTAATGTGATTTGATGATATTTATATTTGAACTCTTTTTTGATTAGTTTTTAACTGTTTCCCCATTTTGATTATACTAGATTAATAAGTCACAAGGAGAGGTTCACATGAAGTCTATATTTTAAATGGAAGACGATATAGATTAGAATTGTGTAGAATATGAAAAGTTTTTGAGATTTTTTATTTACTATTGCAACTATTACTATTTCTACAACTACTAATCAATTTTCTAATTCACTTTATTTTCTATTAAAAACATCATGATTTTAATCTTATTTATTATGTATTAGACTTTGAATTGATTAATGTCTGTTCTATATTCACTTATTTATATTAGTGTTGATATTATAACCATCCATGGCTTATAATAAGAAAACTTTTTTTGGCATAAGCATGGGGCATAAAATTCCTTAAGATAGCTTTAAGTTATAATTATGTATTATCAGAGAACTATAGTAAGATGCATTAGCATCTAAATATTTTTAAGAAAACATTATACATAATAAAATTCATCTCATTATAAAGATAGAGAGACTGAGTACAATATTATAAATAATAATGCAATAATTTAATAACCTCAATCTTTTATCCTCTATTTTTATAAAATTAATATAAATCATAGAGTTAATAGTACTTTAAAATAATTTCAATATGTGTATGGGCTTTAGATTGATAAAATGATGAAAAGTTATATAAAATAAAGGAAACTTACTATTATTCTTATTTAAAAATTTGCATTTCGAATGCTATTGACTTTGCCATTACTGTATTTCACTATGGTTTAATTATATATTGTACTGATCAGAAATTTATTTGTTAATCTAAAATAAGAAATACTTATTATTAATTAGGAAAACTTAGTCGAAGAATACCTAAAATCAAAGCTAAAATTTGTATAAACAAATGAATTATATTATAATTGCATACTTCACTTACATTAATCTCTTTTATAAAAGTGTTTGTGCCGAAACCAGGAGTCAGGCAAGAGGAATTTCGGAGCCAGAAGTCATGTACTTTTTAAATAATATCAATATTGGTAACTCATCTTAAATACTAGTTCCTTAAAAAAACATTATTTTTCATCATTAAAATCATGTGAACCACTTCTATCCTATCGAAGTCAGACGCATTAATCCAAATTTTTATTAGAAAAGATTCCTTATTATATGCCATCAATGATTTTGAATAAATATATGTTTATTCTTTTGTATCCGCAATGTTATTTATGCTTTTTATTTATACACTTGAATTTATACTTGCCAATATTTCTCCCCCTATATATGACTTCTTAATGATTTCCATCTACAATAGTACATTTTTATTTCCACTGATGAAATCTATTTTTCATTTAAGGAGTTTAAGGTTTATTTGATTTGTGATATTCAGATCGTGGCTTTTCTCAAATAGAGTCAAAATTTCCATAAACATATTATTTGAAGCTTCATCTTTTTGATATTGTGGATAACCAAGATTTTATAATTCTTTTGACTTTAAATTTAAATTAGTTTGTTGAATGCATATTATACTTATTATGCTCATTAATTATTTTTACCGATAATAAATGTATAATTTAAATCTCTGTTAATTTCTTATACAATAAAAACTAAAATAATTAATCTTAAATTTTTATCAATAGCAGATTAACTAAAGTTATTGGCAATCCAAAAAATTAAGAGTTGATATGTCTAATTCATTTCACTTCAATAAAGAATCTTTAAACCCCAATATTGTTGATAATCTATTTACAATTTTTAATGATGAGTGGTCTTATTATACTTTTTTATGAAAACAAAACAAAATTAAGCTGCTATTGCATCATAACATACCTTAATTTAAAAATATTATGTAAAGTAAAGTGCAGAGAATAATTTTTAGAGTGGTTAACAATCGAGGTAAAAGAATATGAAAATTTGAGTTTAAAAAAATTTAATAAAAAGTTATTAATAATAAATCATTAGTTCAATAATAACTTTAATTTCTTGAAACATAATCATGGATGACCCATCAATAAACACTACGATTTATAGTCAACAGACTCGATCATCAACCTCCACTAAAGCCTGTGATAGTCTCAATAAAAATGCAATTCCAACATTCACACATCGCTAAGAATGCAGCTAAAATGACTCTACAAAAAGATATGAAGCCTCAAAACTTGCGCGAAGCTCCAGAGCAATTACTAGAATTCCACTGCAATCCTTATGAATTCCCAGTATGAATACTACAGTAGCTAGATTGATTTCCTCTAACACACTATCAGATTTAAAGCAAGTTAATGCTAAATGCTTTGATGGAAGGAGTTCTATGAACTCAACGCTTTTGATATTTTTGAGAATGAAAAGATTCTTAAAGAATAAAATCTCGGTGTTGATGATTGAAAGTTGCTTTACTACTTAAAAATCTTAAAATTCCAGAGCTCAAGTCATCTCAGATTGCTATTGGTATTGTTCTTGTTTGATAAATACATGAAATTTGCACATTAAAAATTGCAATTATTTTTCTTTCACTCAAATTTTCATAATATTTTATAAAATACAAATGGATAGTACTAATAGCAACCAATCATATTTAGATAAAATTGACTACCCCTAAAATGATGTAAACATATTATCCAAAATCAAGCTCTGCGTAATTTTATAAATTTAAAAATTAAAATGAATTTTAAATTATATTCCATCATAATATTAGTAGTAGTAGTATAAACTGAAGGTCAAGTGTAATTAATAATTGAAATTAAGATTTATTATTTTTAATGATTTTAAATTATTAATTATCTAACTAACTTTCTTCCATTTGCAAATATCAACATCACATGGTTGCCATAATACTTTTTGTAGTAAGAATTTTTAGTTAGTTTTTAACTTAATTGAGCTATATATATAGGAGGTTCGACTGAAGAACCTGATCATGCGACCAGGTCGCATATGTGATCTCCAACTCGTATACATTATTAATTACTTATTTTTTATTTTTTTATTTTAGGAGAACCTGCTGAGGATCATTCGCCGGTTAAAACCGTTGGCGGGTCTGTAGATCTAACCAGGCGTTCTCTTATGGTTGGCAGGCTGCCACCCACCTGCCGATCTGGTCACATGATCATATATTCAAGCATATTTTATAATATCTTTTATATTATCTTTTAAGCAAGTTTTGTTCAGTAAATATCTGTAAATATTTTTAATTGTATTAATGCAGAAGAAATGTGTTATTTGTTTTTATTAGAACTTTTAATGCATTTAGAAATGTTTTTGTATTTATTAAACTTAAATTAGTCTTGTAGTAACATACAAGAAATAAAAAAAGCACCTATTTTGTTATTTTATTTCTTTATAATGTTTTAATAACTTATCATGCAATTAAAATTTTTAAAAAAATGATTTGATCGTTTAAATGTTTCTATAATGAATTTACTTAAATTAATTTTTAATATAATATATGCAAAATAATATATTTTTATCTGACTTTGTAATTCATCTCATTTTACTCTAATATCCTAACAAGTCAACTTTAAGTTGAAATAACCCTAGGGTAAGTGGTATAAATATGGTTTGTATAATATTTAAATACGAGATTATAACCGTTAAATATAATATCTTAAATATAAGTTCTAAATGAAAAGTTTGTCTGACTATAATCTTTTGGTCTTAAGGCGAATAATAAATATGCTTCAAAAATATTGAAAAAATAGATATCATTAGGAATTAATATAAATAAAATACTGAATATCTGATATAATTTTGATAGTTTTAAGAATAATTGCAAAACATAAATATATTACTGCTAAAAACATTTGCTTAAAACCATCTTATAATGGCATTATTCAAATTGTAATACAAAATGTTATTTGTTTTTATAATTATTATTCGTTTTTTTAATCGATTAGCTTTGAACAAACTAGTCTAAGAGTTTATATATTTTAACTGATAAAAGACTGGATCTGATAATGTCATATCTAAAATTTGAGTTGAGTTCTCATTCAATTGCTATAACATAGAATCATTTTCTTAATTATCTAATATTATTGTTCAAATCAGTGCTTAAGAGTTTGGGTATCTGTTATAAGTGCATTTGTATAAGAATAAAAATAATAAGTATATATGAAAAGAATATGTTAAATTTTCAATGAAATAGACAATTTACTTCGCTAATACATTATTTAAATATTTTTCATGCAGTTCCATTTTAAATTTAGCAATATGAATATATTTTCAATATTTTATTAGTTTAACATAATTTTTTTTCATTTAGCTTTTTTTCTCTTTGTGACAATCTCATAACTTGATATAAATATGCTATATTTGATATTAATATTTTAATAGATTTCTTTATTTTGTTCATTTATATTAAAGTCCAATCCATGGAGTTATATGATTTTAAACCATCATGATTTATAAATGAGCTGGATTAAAATGTTTGAATAACAAATTATTTAAAAAAAATAACTAATTAAAAGTTAAAATAAACAGAGTGCCTCATTACTCTATCTTATCGTTATTTATACTCCACCAATGCATTTTCTTATATCATGAACATAAAAAATCTAAGAGAGGGTGTAACTTGTGTAAAAACTAAACATCCACTGCTGTCTAAAATATTTAGTTGCTGTTTTTTAAGAATTATAGCCTTAAAGATTCTCAAAATGTCCCCAAAATGTGAAGATAAAAAACAACATAAATTTATTTTAATAGAATTCATTTTAATAATTCATGTTTATTGTTTCATCCTATAAAAAATAAGCATTAGAATAGCTATGGATATCAAAATACTCAAAGTTTTTATAATATTTTTAAAATAAAATTAAATAAATAGCATTACGAACAGATTTTAACTACTTTGGGATGTGATTAGTTTAAACAACAAAATATATACTTATTTACTTATTTTAAAGTATTTCATATATTTATATATAAAATACAAATTTAATTAAATTTAAAGCTGATTGAAAGAAAATGTAATTGCATATTTTTTATCTTAGCTTAATAAATTCTGCGCTATTCTCTCCGAATGAAAAGTGGATAAATAACACTTTCGTAAATATGGCATTTAAATATAAATTTTAGATTATTTTATCAATACCAACCTTAGTAAGAATGTATTTATTGATTAAGTTGATTTTTTATTGCAATATATAATGATATTCCCGATTTTTTTTAGAGCATTTTATTTTAGCACTAGTATCTTGTGTTGATATACCGTGAGTATGTTAATGGTTGAACTATTAATTAAAAAATATTTTACTAATAAACTTGGTTGCAATAAATCTAATTACGCAGAGCGATGAAAATATATTAAGAATTAAAAATATAATAAGTATGTGTGCAGTTCAAGTTTAATTACTTGCTATTCTACGAGCATATTTACGCATTTAATATGCCTACTATTTTAAATGCTAATGATTGAGAATTACTTGTTATTAAATCAATGCTTAGTTTATTATAATGATCATATTTTACCTTAATAAAAAATATTTAATTAATGTCCCCATTTCCAGATTATTTGTCTAATTTACAATTCTAACGATTTTAATTTAACGAACAAGATGTTATATATTATAATTAATAATATAATAAATTTACATTATATTTATTTAGCATAAAATAAATATTTACTTCACTTTACTGTATTTTCGCATTTATAAAATTCTATAAAGATTATAATTTTAACGTATTTTTCTGAAATAAAAATCGATATTAATTTTGTGTGTTTGAGGTGTCGAAAATCTTAATGTATTAATTGGAACCAAATTATTAAACAATTAAAGGATTCATAAATTATTCTGCTGAATTTTTATATTAAAAAATTAATGACTGAATTGATAATAGTAATGATATAGAATTTATTCTTAAAATCTCACATTTATAGAGTGATCATTGTTCACTAAGTCTTATCAATGTTTGTAATGACTATCTAACAGATAATTAATTATCAACTATTTAGAAGTTACAATTCATTTACGTGGTATTATTTCTCATTTCTTATGCCATTTTAATGCAAGCTTTGATCAAGATTTTGGTTTTATAAATGTTGGAGTTTGAGTTAATAAATTATACCTCATTTTATCAAAATTATCTAGACCATAATTAAAATCATCAAGCACATATGATATTTCATTTTATATTTACTTACTAGAGATATTACATTGAATTGTATTTTCTAATTAATTATTAATGAGCCTTGTGTTTGCAAATGTTGCTCTTTTCTTATAATTTTCCTTGCTAAATACCTCTCTCTTCTCTTCTTTAAGTACGACCTCTTTTTTATTTTTTATCTTGCATAATTACATCTTAAATTATTCTATTCTATGTAGTGTTTCACTGCAACTTCTTATTAATGATGATCTACATGATACTGATAAATTTCTTCATTTTTAAATTACCCTTTTTTATTTAGAAATTTTACAATTATTAATAAATAAAATCTTTTATTCCTTAATAAATTCTAGAATATATTATAATTAGGAATTATAATCTAGAATATAAAATTGATAATTTTTAATTAATTATTATTTGTTGAAATGAAAACCATTTAAGATGAAGATGGAACCATGTTGGATTCCCAATAATTTTGTTAGTTGCATTAAGGACATCTATTATGATTTTAATACTATTCCAGCAAAATAATGATTCGGTGATGGTGAAAGACAGAAACTTAAGAAAGGAACAGGAAGGCAACGGCTAGGGAAAATTATTCATGCTGAAGTAGACATCTACGATTTAATTTGGAAAAATAACAAAGCTGTTCGAGAACTTCTTTTCCTGTAGTTATTAATCTTAATGCTAATACCATCTATTTTTCTCATTATTTTTCATAAATCGAAAAATCAATGCCAGTAATAAAACTGATTTTATGTCATTTATTAATGAATGTCAAAAATCGGCATTTAAGGTTCTCAACAATAATAATACTCACACAGATATTACGTTTGATAATTGTATATTATCAAAATTAATTTAAGAAATTTTATAGCTTTATATAATTTATACAAAACATTTTCAATTTTAAACTAAGTTTTACTGCTTAATTTATTATTATATATTCCTTAATATAATCAGGATATAGTATCGAATTATTCTAATGTAGTTTACCATTTATAACCATATCTAACTAATCTCTTAAATTAGCTTTAGTCTTATCTTTAATACCACGAATAATATCTTTAAACTCCACATTATCTAATTTAGAAATGCTATATAAGAAAATAATAAATTCTATTTAAAAAATCGTTTTAGGTAAATGCTAAGCAGGATTGTCTGCTAACAATTCTTTTGCATCCCAAGTTTAAATATTAAATCTTTATATCTTTTATTAATTAAGGAACCAGATCACTTGACTTATTAAAATAATTCATAATATTAATTTATTAATCTTTAATTTTTCTCAGTTTTCTCTATTTCTACATTAAAGCTAGAAACTTAGGAATCTTATCAGATGCTTTTTTTTCATACCTAATGAAGAGTGATTTTTAACGGATTAATTATCAATTACTCTGATGTCAATACGAAAAATTTCAAATAAGTGATTTGAATCTATATGTTAAACAGAATTTCAATTTTTTAAAGATTTTCAAACAACTAAATAAATCCTTAGAAATTTCGATTTATATTGCTTTAAGATTCTTACTTTTAGTACTTTAATTTTAAATACTTTTTGATATAATTCTTCCCTAGTTTAATTTAAAAGATTACTAAGAGAATAATTGCAATAATAGATAAAATTGTGATTATTCATATAATCTTCATCATTATCCTACAGAGAATTATTTAAATTTGTATAATTACTCTAACGCTATTGTTGTTATCTTGTTATAACTCCAATTTTTAGCTTTACACTATCATAAGTTGTCCTATAACTCTCCTTATACTCATAAACAGATCTTCTATTAAAGTATCTAATTACTTATAAAAATCTTCCAATACTTTGTTTCTTAAATTATATCCGGTTTACATAGTATTTTACCAAATCTAAAACATATATTTATTCTACTCTTATCATGAAAAATAAAAATATATGATCCTTAAAGAATAAAGTAAGTTTTTATGGATTTTACAAACTAAGATATATTCAAAACCCCAAAACACCTTAGTGAAGTTTTTAAGTGCTTTGATTTGTAGGGTATAGTTGGGGACTCATTGGGGTTAGTAGAGATATTAGGCAAATTTACAAAATGAAAAATAGAAATTAGCGAAATTTAGGGTCGATTTATGACGAGAAATATTTAGATTTACTGCTTAAGCTTAGGTATTGTACGAGTATTAATATAGATTAAGTCAAACCAGTACTGAATTATGCAGCTATAGCAAAGCTCTTACATAAGAGTGCCTCTGCTGTTAGGTATCACTGCATGTTAGCTATTTATAATTTTAATTCTGGTACTTGAAAACATCAGTAAGAAAATAAAAGTTCACTTAGACCCATATTGACTACCTCTATGACTCTAAGACTTTAAATTATTGGAAAAATTTTCCATTAGACTAGCGAGCTGTAATGTTTCATCGCAGGTTTCCTGACATGCGTATCTCTCCTTAGACTATAGCCAACATTTATAGAAGAAATGGTATTACTTTCAAGACTGTCAACAGAGTGAAGAAAGTGATTGATTTTACAGTGCTATTTTATAGTAATAATTTAAACTTTATATATTATTAAATGCAGAAAGCTATTACTAATAACATCAAGTTCATACACGCTGATAAAGCTGTATTCACCTTCAACGCCTTTATTAATAAGTCTTGGTATAAGAAGTATGATAATATAGAAGTCTATGATTAAAAAGTGAATGTAGTCACCCATGCAATTTTAGCTGGTATAAGTGAAGATTCAGTATTAGAAAGTTATGGTATTCATCCTCGCTCTATTAAGCGAGAGTAGTACATAGAGTTCCCACATAAGCTGAGAGATAAATACAATGATCAAGAGAGCATCCTGTTTGTTGACAACCTCTCAGTCATAAGACTAAGGAGTCTAAGAAAGCTTATGAAGAGTTAAACATTACTCCTGTATACAATGTTCCTTGCAGCCCTTAATTTTATGGAATTGAATTCTACTGGAGTTAAATAATGACCCACTACAAGAAACTGTCATCCTGTTTGTTGATAACCTTTCAGTTCATTAGAATAAGGAGTCTAAGATAGCCTATGAAGAACTAAACATAACTTCTGTTTACATAATTTAATGAAATTGAATTCTACTGGAGATAAATCAAGACTCATTACAAAAAGCTGCTTCTGTATCATCTTATGCATGACTTGCCCATCGATACAGTAGACTCAATCCAAAGCAGCTGTAAGAGAGTTAGCGTAGATAAGACAACAATTGTGAGAGAAATGGAAGAATGAATATTTATAAATAAGTTTTAGATTTAAATGAATGAATATATTCACATATTAAATTGATCCATTAATGGGTTTGGCTTCTCTTTCTTCTCCTCTTCTTATGGCTTGCTTGGGCCCATATTTCTTCTCTTAGTACCAGCTCCTGCATCTATGTTCATTTCATCTGGCTTTTAAAAATCTTTATAAAGCCTCTTGCTCACTTCATGAATAGTCTATGAATTTCTCTCTCTGTGAACCTATGCATGTTCTTTCATTAGGAATATACCAGTTCCAGGTTTCCCGACAAAGTTATGTGTCAAAGCTTACTAGAGAGGTATGGATGCTTCTTAAGCTCCGCAAGCCAGGTCTCGCTTATTAGTATGCCTTGCTTCTTTTAATCTTCAGGAAAAATAGAGTAGCGTTTCTTGTGAGCTTCTTCAATGATCTCTCTGAGATAACTCTCTCTTAAAGTACCAAGAACACCAAAGAAGAAGCAGCTTTTTGGAAGTTTGTTTGAGAGTTGTTTCTTGGTAGGAAGATAAACTTCCAACTCTTCATCTTTCATCGCATCATCGTAGAGATTAGTGGCTGAAATCTCTGGGTAGTTTGGTATATCTATCAGCTTTATTTCATTTTTCCCGAAGACTTTCTTCTCATCACAGAGAATAGCTTTAAGAATAAAATTTTGGTACCTTACATTGTTGAAAGAAATAAAACCACTATAGTAAATGATTAAGTATATGCTACATGATTACCATGCTGTGTGAGGTATCGATAGAGATCTTCCTTGCTTCTAAATCTTGAGATCATTTCTTAAGCTTCAACCCTCTTCATTGCAGTACTTGTAGATTCAATCCTTGTTCCTTCTCTTCTTATTGAATTTCAAATTATAATATATAGAGTTCTGGATCCTACTGCTTAAAATCTTAGTATAAAATATGGGCATCTTATAGGAGGTCAACCTGGTAAAGATACGTGGAGAAAGCTGGCAGAAGCTGTAACAAACTTCAGAGATGGAGCTCCATTTTTACCAATTTAGTTCCATTAAATTAGTACTAAATTTATTTTAATTTAATTAGTACCGGTACTAATTCGGTTTAATTATAATTGGTACCAATTTAATAGTAACCAAAACTTAATTAGTACCAAGTTTTAATCAAGTGAGGTTTTAATGGAAACGTTCCATTCTAGTTCAAACCTAATTGATGACAGTACCAACCTGATTTTTTTTCAAAGTTGGTACCAAAATAAAAAATATTAAGCATGAAATTAGAAAAGTTATAGTTATATACTATATGTTAATATGACTTCTAACACCTTATAATCAACTATTATTGCTAGAGTGTCAACTCCTATACAGAAAAATTATAACTAGAGAGGTTATTAGAGCATTATAATACAAATTTAAATTTTAATTTAAACATGGCGGCTAACTTAAATCGTAAGGCAGTTTCTCTTGGAACAGGTTAATCATTACTCAACTTTAGCTAAACCAAGAAGCTAGAGATTATCTACGTTGAAAGAGAACCAGAGCTTAAAATACTTGAGTTTGAGGCAGAGGTCTTCATAATTGAATTAATAAATCAGAAGGAGACCACAGAGATAGGAGTTTAAGCATAGATTGGTTATTTTGAAAAAGAAAAGGAACAGCCTCCAGTTTAAAAAATAAATACATTTTAATTTTAAGACTGCTAGAACATTTTTCAACTGAATAAAGCCTGAAGAAACTTATAAAAGAGTTACATTCTGGAAAAGGCAAAGTGTATTTAAAACACGACAAGGTAGATGGCAGGTACTAGTGCACTACTTGTATGAAGTCATACACTCACTCAGCTAAAGTTAAAAGGCATATAAAAAAGCATCATCTTAGTGGGTTCTTGATTAAAGATTAATAGACTCAAAAGCTAATACCAGCTAAAAGAAAATAAAATATTATTGAGTCTGAAGAGAGTTATAGGTGAGACTCAAGTGTCAGAGACGATTAGAATCGATGAACTAGCCTGTAGATAACTCTGAGCATGCTTCTAAGCCAAAGCAAGAACCTTTAAGTAGTTGTATTGAAAATTACCTGCATATAAGTGTTCCTAATAAGGCAAACTTGATGAGTATACATACAAGGTATACCCTTTCAGCTCTCTAATAAAGAATAAGCAGTATTAAAATGAATTCGCTAACGAATATATGCTTTTAAGAGAGGCTTATAGAAGATATTGCATGCACTTGATTAAGTTAGACTGCGTCATTTTAAGCTATGGTTTTATCGCACAAAGGCTCAAGAAATTTGAAATGACTCTGGAGATTATGTATATCAAAACAGATACCCTGACGACTTAAATGATATTCTTTCAGATATGAATAAGGGTGTCAAGGAATTGCATGAACTTGGATATGTTCATAGAGATTTGAAGCCTGAAAATATAAAACTGAACCTATGCCCATTAGAACTAGTTGTTATCGATTTCAATTGAACCATAAGATAAGAGATTGTAACATTAGCAAATGTTTTTTGTATACCTGGTTACTTTCTAATAAGAAAAAATTGACGAATGGCTCATCCTAATGGGATGTCAGGGCAGTAACTGCAATTTAATTAGAGAGCGTTTAATAATCAATTTCTCAAATCAAACTTAACAAAAAAATAAATGTTAGGATATTTACAGGAAACACTTAAACTATATATAAAATAACTATCTATAAAATTATATGATGTTAATTTACATTTTTATATGTCTTATTCATTAAAACCAAATTCAGCAAAAATAGAAGTTTATTACATATACCATTTATTCCTGTATTTTGACTATTCACACTTATCATTAATTTATTTGATATCAAGATTTTACTCTACTATTAAATTATTTATGATGAATAAAATAAAAAAAGATGATATTAAAATATTAATAACGATTAAATCAGATCTTAATACTAGAAAAATTAAAAATAAAAAACACAGATTCTTTATCTTACTGTTTTATTCACATTTTATCTTAATTTATTTGTATTTAAATTGTTTGACCAGTTTGTTCTGTTCTACTGTGAATAGTGTGTCTTATTCTTTCACCGCTCTTACTATGCTGGACATCTGTAAAAATAAATTTAAGATTTATTTTTGTAACTTACACTTTTGTGATAATATGCTTTTTCAGAGACGAAATCTTTAGGTTAATGTTTTCTTATTTGGTATCATTTTAATTTATCAATTTTCTGTTAAAAATTGTAATTATTTAAAGGATTTCAATAAAAACTATCCAATTATACCATATTATTAGTTTCCTATTATTTTCCTATGAAGAAGTTGTTGACATTTATTTATTTCATATATTGATGTAATAGTCGAGTAACTTTTTGAGAAAAAAAATCAATATTTCAAGAAGTTATGATTATACCATTCGATGTGCCTAAAATATTTTTATCATTAACTCATTATCACCTACCTACATATCTTCAAGCTTATAAATAATTCTATTATTATATTTTTAGATTTTATAGCAAGAAATTTATAATATTAGAAAATTAATGTTTAAAAAATATTACGTTTACTCATACAAACCCATTTAATCAATGGTATTTTTATCTTGTAACAATAGATTTCTCGTTTTTTAAAAAAATATTCATATGGTTATGTTTGGAGAGGAAGATATAAGTGGTATAGACTAAATAAAGATTAGGTGAAGTGAATAAGTTAAGCTTATGTCAATTTTAATTATCAAATTTCACCGCCCATATAAGAGTTATTTCTACTATTAATAGTTAAATGAAGTATTCAAGTGGAATATTATTTGCGTCAGGTTTGCTATTTTTCAAATTTGTAGGTATACAAGTGCCATCCACATCTGCTATTATATAACAAGGAACATTAAAATGAAATGCTAAGATCACACCACAAACTTCATCTTTTTTTCAATTTACTCCGGGTATTGACGTCACCAAGTCACAGATGACGTCCGGAGGTCACAGATGACGTCAGGAGGTCACACTGACGTCCGGAAGTCACAGGTGACGTCAGGAGGTCACACTGACGTCTGGAGGTCACAGGTGACGTCCTCCAGTCACAGATGACGTCTGGAGGTCACAGGTGACGTCAGGAGGTCACATTAAAATAAGTATGAAATTTTTTTGTTATAACTGTGTGAATCACAATATAAAAATTCTTCTAGTATTTTTTCTAGGAAATCACTATGGGTGCAACCCCTAGTTAACCACGTCATAAAGGGTAGAACCTCTTGTTCAGAACCAATGCGAAATAAATAATAGAAGGATTTAAGGGGGTGCCAGCCCCCTGTTAAGGTTCGGTGGCATAGTCCATTAAGAAATTTATAAAATTGAATATTAAATAAAAGGTAATCGTTTATATTTAATCGTAAATAAATAAATATTAGTAATTATTATTTCGCAAATATGAATATAGATTGGATATGTACTCATAAACTTGAATGATTTTACATTTTTAAGATTTCTTCGCTACAATGCTTTGTATTAAAAATCTTTTATTATGTCTGGTAAGCCGGTCATCATGTTCTTTACATGAGTGACTCAAAAATTAAGTACTTCTCAAACTCCTTCTATTATAATTGAGTGTATCATATCTCGTACAATGTTTCCATTAAAATTGTGAACATGTCTTTCTTATTCATGTCTAATTCTTCCCAATTTATCCCAACATACGATAGCAAGTCGTTAGTATCCTTTGCTGTTTTATGGTATCTTAAATATCTAATTTTTCTAGAGTTATCTTGTTCTGATTTCTACTGTAAAATCTCAAATCTTTATGTCAATTATTCGATTAACCTTACTATCCATAATTATTCATCAAAATTTTTTCAGGATGGGTAAGAAAAATTCGAAGTAGAGTGGGTCCACTAGGTTTCATAAATCAAATAAAAAAATTAATTATCATAAATTCTTTTTAGAAACATTGTCTCCGAATATCTAGAGGTGCTACTGATCCCTGTTTTTATATTTATGTTTATTATTGCGAATAAGGGGTTTTACTCCTTGTAACCCCTGATAACCAGGGGTGCACCCCTAGGATCCTAATGGAAAAGTACCAACGGAATCTTTTTTAGTGCTTTGCACATCTATTACATATAAATCTCCATATTTATTATAATGTGACCTACTGACGTCATCTGTGACCTCCTGACGACACCTGTGACTGGAGGACGTCACCTGTGACTTCCTGACGACACCTGTGACTGGAGGGCGTCACCCTGTGACCTCCGGACGTCAGTGTGACCTCCTGACGTCATCTGTGACCTCCGGACGTCATCTGTGACCTCCTGACGTCAATACCCATTTACTCCGAATATTAGATTTAAGTAGGTGACTATGTTGGTTATGATAGGGTAAAACTTATAACTTAGCCTTTGTAAGATTGATGATAATTTATTATTATATTTTCAGCTGCAATTAATTTTGTTGAAGCTGGTAATAATGATAACTTTTTAAGGTTTATTTTTTATGGTGATTAACCGTATAAATCATTGTTATAATTTCATAAGCAAGACATGATCTGATATTCATTATAATCATTGATGCAAGATAAATATAAATTGCCTCATCATATAATAATTTCCAAACAAGATAATATAAAGTATATAGGTACTGCTGCTTAGTATTTGATTATTTTAAAGTTAATTAAATTGTAGTTTTGGGGGGCGGGAAAGTTTCCTGCACTCGAGGAAGTTTCCTGCACTCGAGGAAGTTTCCTGCACTGTTTTTTTATTCATGTTAAATATAATAAATTTAACATAAATTAACTTATTTAATATTATTATGACCCATTAAATATTAAGAGGGTATTGTTCATCATTGAAGTAGCTCAAGAAAATAAAGTCTAACATTAAGGCATGGTAAGAACAAGATAAAAATTGAATCAAAATTACACTAACAAATGGATACAATATTTGGATTAGTATAGTAAAGAAATAAGACAGGACCTACAAATATCATATGAAAAATGTTAAAGTTTTTGGGAATCTGATGATAGATATTGACTATTGATTAATAAATTAAAGTATAATTATAACAATGAAATTAGTCCTGAAGTTAGATGATAATTGTGATAAAGATTAACTTAATTAAAAAAATAAAAAATTTAAAAATTAAAAAAAAGTGCAGGAAACTTCCATAAAATTTTTTTTTTATCATAAACCAGTGCAGAAAACTTTCCCCCCCCGTAGTTTTTTATAAGTTATTTAAACAATAATTCTTGAAAATTTTTATACTCTGAGTTATTGGCTGATCAATATCATTGCAATGATTGAATAAATGTATCTATGAGTGATTAAAGAGATTAATTTAATAAATATAAATTTTATAATTTATTGAGGGAGAATTAGAATGGATATGAAACAGTTTGATTTTATCGACAGTTCAGAAAATTAGCATAGTACTGTGAGTAAGAAAAAGTGTGTAAATAAGCATGATGGATCTGAGTAACTTCTGCCACTTTTATTTTACATTGAACGTTATTCCAAGATGAAAAATTTAATTAGTATTTATTTATTAGATTAGAGGAAGTCTCAGTAGCTACTGCATTCTTTAAGAGATTACCGCAGGACGACAATGGAGGTACCAGTAGATTCTCTCTACGATTTCACTTTAAATTGTGATATAAAATATCCATTTAAAACATATTTCGAGGGAGAAACTCAAACATGAGTGTCGATTGTGTAATAATTCATTGTGAGACTTATAAAAGTTGGTAAATGCTTGGTTTGTTGAGTATAGGTTCCTCTAATAGTTGCAGAATTATCTATTATTACTTGAATTTGCTCATAATTATTTATAAAAATAAAATAAAATGTATTAAATACTCATATTTATTCTTTTACTTCAATCCAGCACCTATATCATTTTCTTCAATTTATTTTTACAAATTTTCGACAACTTTAATTGCTAGTAAAATTTAAAGGAATCATGACAAGTAATCCAAAAACTTAACCTCCAACAGGAAACTTAGTTTCGCCTAAACTTTTCTGTAAAATATACTGATCAGAATCTTTGCTTCCTTAACCTAGTCTCTTTGGCTTTACTGAAGTTCTTGTTGATTTACTCATCGGAAACTACTGACCAGAAACTAGAACCTTTCTTGAAGTAAGTTTACTTATCCTTCTGTAAAGTATCCTGTTTTAGGTTAATTTCTCGAATTACTTGACATGAATAACCAAGCAACATTTTTATATAAAATTCTATTTGCTCATAAAAATATATTACATTTAAGTCATACTATTCTATTAAGATCAAAGATTATCCTGATTTCAATATTAAGATCAGCAACAATAACATATTTATTTAAGTAATGGACAATATCATCATCATAAATTTTAATTTATAAAGTAGAGTTATTTGACAACTTGACTACTACAATTTATATGAAATGAGTCATTAAATATTTAATGTTTAATTGGCCTGAAATATTTGTTATCAGCATCTTACTCTAAAAAATGTATGAATAAAGCTCATTAATTATTTTCTCGCTTATTGCATTTAGTCCTATATCGTTTTACTAAACTTTCCATTTTATTTTGACTTATAGATTTTGCACATTTAATTAATTAATCATTTTCTCACATTATATCGTTATTATTTAATTTAGTGCCAAAGCATATAACCGCAATTTTTACACTAAATTTTTTCAAAGTAATATCTATTTCAATATGGTTGTAATCCTTTATTCTTAATAAATTCATAAATTCTATATCTGTCTATTTTTTTGCCCGGGACTCTGAACATTTAGGTATTTATGTATAAGAGAATTGCAAAAATAATTTGCCAAAATCTGAGCATATAAATATTGATCAAATAGTAAAAAAAAAAGAAGTTTTGAGAAATAAATTAAAAAAATAAATTTATTAGTAATTATAGCTGTAATAAATAAGGAGTATTAGTAAGGGTTATTTGATTTAGATTAATATAAAATTAATCAATATTTAAAAATATATTATTAGTGGTCTAGCAGGGTCTTTATGAGACCACTTTTAAATATATAATTAAAATCGTTATTATTAGATATTAATTAACAATTGGAGCAACAACCGGAGACCACATCATATTTGATTTACTGATAGGCACTGTGATCATAAAACTTTTTGTAAGATTCAGTAAAGATATTAATAATAAAGTCTTACAACCGCCAGTAAATATTTCTATAGATACAGAATAAGTGCAGCTCGGACCTCTGGAAGCAGTGCCAACTTGTAATGACGAAACAAATTGAGGGGTTCAGTCATCTTGAGGTCTACACTGATCGTTCTAATTTGAAATACTACCTCTGTATTCGTTTCAAGACAGACTCTTCCGTGCCTATGGTAACATGGTCCCCGAAGATGCCAACGCTTTTAAGGCAAAATTTCTTCATTGCCAATCTGAGATTCTGACATATAGTGGGGAAGGGCATTCACTTTGATCGCGCCTATGGTAGTGTTTCCTAAACTCGAGATATCATACCGATCAAAAAGAGAAGAAAGGGGACATTTGAGAGAGTGAGACAGTGGTAAGAGAAAGAGTTGGAGAAATGAAGAGTGTTTCAACGCAGTGATGATATATTCCACTTAACGCTAATAATATGTTTCAAATCACTTATTTATTATTTATTTAAAAATGGTCTCATAAAGACTCTGCAAGACCACTAGACCACGAATTATATTTTTAATTTTGATTAATTTAATATTAATCTTAAATCAAATTACACTTACTATTACTCCTAATTTATGACAGTTAAAATTACTATTGATAAAATAAATAAAAAATAGGTAAATTGGTATAAACCCAAATACCATAAAATTTCTTATTTATTTTAACTGCCTTGATTTTGTTATTTAGTAATTTAAGATTTAATTAATAAGTTTTATATAAATGAGTCCCTTCTTCAATTGAAATGCATTAATTTGAAGGATTAAAATAGGTTTTATGTAATTAATTCTACTTTGAGATTTCTCAGTAGTGGAAGTGAAGTAGCTTAATGAGTAACAGAGGTGATGATACAATTATAATCATAGGTAAAGTCAACGGTCCTATCCAACTCTTCAGCTTAAGTTAATTATATTAAGTAATGCGGAAAAATGATGAGTTACACTTCTGACTAACTATGTCTTTAAAAGTCCAGACAGCACACAAATGGACAACAACTCAGATGAATACTTGAATCTTCTGCAATCAATCATCAACAGTCTTATAGTTGAAAAATGGAATCATCACATTGAAGTCAATAACTACTATAGTTATTTTCGATAACTCTGGAGTTATACAGATATAGATCTTCAGGGGTCATTACTTTCCTGAAGTCATCAAATTTATTCTCTAGGATCGAATGGAAGTTAAAGCCCATCATAAAGTCATAAAATCTGAAGAAATTCTTTCTGAAAAGAGATGCGTTAACTTTAATGTTAAAGGGCATTACATAAATTGTGGTACCTGAAAATGGAGTATTTTCACCAACAACAGTAAATATTATTTAGCTAGTAAACTTCCACAAAGGCTTACTGAGTATCCGTACATGTTTCTTAGCATTCTTGCCTATATCATCACAAGAATACTTATAAAAAATGTATTCGAAAGGTTCCTGTGTGAATTCCCAAGTATTTAGCCAATATAGCTTAGGTGATGTTATAGGGAACTCCATCAGTTCATATGAAGTTTACGATTACACAATTATACTTTAGTCCACTTCCATTTGGATTTGTATAAGGTTAATAGATTCTTTCATCATTGATCTCATGTAGAGGTTGTCATTCACCCTGCTAAGCCAGAGAACATGCAAAGGATAGGAAGTCTAGTGTTGCCTGTTTAAGGGATACCTCCTTCATGATCCGACGACACAGTTTAGTGCAATAGTACTGCCTTCACTTAATGTAAAAAACTCTCTTTCAAGTATAACACTTCAAATATGTTTGAAAAATATATCAGTCCACATGACGACAAAAGATTGCATGTTTCCGGAGAATGCCAAGAAATAGGAAGTGTAGGTTAATTTTCTAATTTTACTCTTTTGTAAAAAAATCTCTTAACAAAGTAGATTTATGATGAAAATGAATTCTATTTTTCTTTCTAATAAAGTGCGATTATTCTGAATGTTATCAATGTTGCTATTGAAACTTCGTATATGAGTTATCATTGAAAGTTTTCTCATTAAAAGACTCTTTATAAGAACCCATCATGTTTTATATGTGTGTACTAATCACTTCTTTCTATAGTATGACATGCCCGGACCAATCACTCTTCACTGATTTAAGTCTTCTTAATGAATCTGTACCAAATGAATTTCAAGAATAGCACTACAATCACCAAGCAAAAATTTGGTAAGGAAAACAAGAAATCACTCAGAATTATTGCTACATTGCCATTAGACCCTGGATATTCAAGATGAAAATTTTAATGACTTAAATATGGATGTGAGAAACAATAAAATATATTAAAAGCAATAAGGTGTAAATGATGATGAGTAAACTGATAGACTGAAGATAATATATGTAATTAAATAATATATATTCTTAAACACATTCAGTTGTCCTTTGACCACTGCTGTCCATCATAAACATCTGGCAATTCTAGTTCTCATAGTCTTATTGGCTACTTCATCCCAGTTAGTGCTCAACACAGAGCTACCACTAATCTCATAACTCTTGATCATAAATTTCTGACGTTCTTAATAGCGCTGTCTTAGATTTGCTTAAAGTGCGCGTTTAGAGCCTCTTATCCCTCTGACTTTTCCTTGAGTTTTAATTTTCATCCAAGCAACATAATCAATTTTATTCTTCACTTTCAACTCAACCTTCTTGCCAGTAGTAATCTTTGTACTTTAATATGGTATGATTCGGTTAGATAACTGAAAATTATTGATAGCAACTTAATGAGTATTTATGAGATACCTATTTCAATCCTTCTCTTTAATGCATTTCACTTGAAGAAGGGACTCATTTTTATCAAACATATTAATTAAATCATAAATTACTAAATAACAAAATTAAGGCAGTTAAAATAAATACGAAATTTTATGGTATTTGGGTTTATACCAATTTACCTATTTTTATGTATTTTATCAAAAATTAATCTCTTTTTTTAATTTATTTCTCAAAATTTCTTATTTTTAACTATTTTATCATTAATGTTTCTTTTTATCTAAATATATCAGGATTATAAAATAAATAAAAAACATATTACATTTCACTAATTTTTAAACTCATAGAGACATTTTTTAATCGTATTAAATTTCAGTTTTTACTCTTAGCATGGAGGTATTCTTATTAAATTGAATTATGTTAGTGGATTTCTATAAAAATTATTAAACATTTAGTTCTTATAATAGTAACTTGATTTTTATAACTATTGATCTATTTATTATATTTCTTACGCAGCTTATAGTCATAATGTTTAAAACAAGCTCTAGAGTTATTTTAAAATTAAAAACTAAGATCTAAAATATTTAGCCAAAATATGTTTCCTAATATTTCCCTACTACTTGGTTAATCTTGATTACAACTTATCAATAGATTAATCCTCTGAGATTTAGAATAAATCGTACAGCGCTACCAAATAAATTAATTCTTAATCAACCAATCTGTTTTTGTTGCAAGAAAATAATAATGGAAAATAAAAATTTTAACTTTAAAATGTTTACTATTTGGAAGATCAGGAATGATGCAGACTTATAACTAATTAAAATGGACTGGACACTCTGCTTTATCAAACAAAAGATATTACAACTTAAACTTTTATTGATATTAATTACCTATAAAACAGATGATAGTTAATAAGACTTAGTTGATTACTGTTAGTCAAAATACAAAGGTCTTTAAGGTTATAATTTTAAAGAATGTATCTATTTGAATTTTTTAAGAGACTAATTGAAAGATAAAGAAGATTTGAATAATAACCCTTAAAAAGAAGCTTTTTTGTTTTGGACACCACTTTATTAATCTCAGATTTGTATACTTTAGAGATTTAAAGCTACACTCAATCATACCTGAAGAGATTAGTTTATAGTTATAGCTTTATTTCAGAATATAACTATATAAAGATTCTATTGAAATTTCTAGCAGGCTATTATAAAACCCCGGTCTAACCAAAAATTAACAATTAAAAATTGCATTATAAGTATATTGATGCTGTATTTTAATTTAGTTTTTTATGGTAAGTTATTAATTTATTTAAGATTTGGCAAAGGAAGCCATAAAAAGGATTAGGGTTAAAAAAATTTTATGATCAATATTAATTTAATGAAACTTAAATTTTTTTTAATCAAAGAATATGAAAAAATGGGTAGATAATTAATATAATGCAGATTATTGAAATTTAAAAATACGATATCATGTAAATTTTATAATTTTTTAGATTATTTTAATTACTGCATTTGAGTGACATTTTTTGAATCTTGATAATTTATAAAAATTTTGTGTCTAGATAAACATTTATTTGTCATCTTATAGAACCATTTCAATAATCTTTGTTATTGAACATCAGGTTGTTGCCACACTTCTCCACAATGCAAGCTAAACATCAACTCGCCAATGTGTGATGTGAAAGTACATACAATCAATCTACTTTAGTGGTTCAATTCTGTATCTGCTGAGCAGTGCTTATACTCTGTATATATGGGAGATTAGTGAAAAGATTTTCTTAAGCTATGGCCTTTGCGATTTTTTTACTCTTATTATTGATAGAATCCCCTCATATAATATTGCAATCAAAGTGTTGATAATTTGAGTATATTTTTTTTTGATACCATCATCAAACAAACCTCTCGATCAACAACAGCTTCAATTACGTTCTTCTAATAATTGATAAAAAGCAGTTGTAATCACATTATTTCTTATCCATTGTGACATTTTCTGTATTGCCAACGAAAAGTAATATAAACAGAAGAATTAAGGCCTTTCAAAACCACATCGCTATTCTCCATGGAAAGAGCAACGGAGATAGAATCTATGACTCAGAAAAGTGTCCTTGATCGTGAATAATTTAGCATCTTTGATTTGTAAACCATACTATGCCATTTATACAAGTGCCTTTTGCATGTTTTTTATGTTATTGCATTTTATCATTCAACAATCTCCATGAAAGCTGATGCATTCCTCTATATTCAATGTCGCTTTCCTTTTATATCAGTATGAATTCCTTCTTGATGATATGGAGGTGACTTGTTGGATTTCGATTAGTTTGATTTACTTTCGAAGAAGATTTATAACTTTCCTAGAGGCAAGCTCGCTCAGATTCATGAGTAGCCCTTTAAAATCATTATAGCGCCGTTTTCTTCAATTCCAAACGCATTCACATCCATTTTGGTAATTCAAATTCTCAGCTATTACCTATAGCACCAAGGGTACAACTCTCGCGGTAAGAGAGATTTAACTATGATTTTAGAGAACTCAACAGTGAATTAAAAAATTACTGGAACACTTTTACTTCAGTTTTCCAGTTTATTCTGACAACTTCAATCTTAAATGGATGCTTTATCATGCTCATCATAATCAAATGCATCATAGACCCGAGAAGAACGCAACCATTATCACATCAACGTCACAAAGATCAGCAATAATTGTCAAAATTCCAAGAGATAATTAACCTGTCGTAGGGTTAGAGTAAATCAGAGGTGTGCTTATTAATTCTTTTTAATGCTTGCAATTTATTGTAAAATCGTTAATCAAATGTACTCTAACGTCACCTATTTTTGCAACCTTTGTTTGTGAATATTAGGGTACTTGATTCAGTGGCATTTAAAAAAGACTATTTTTATTGTATTAGTAGAATTAATCTGCTAAATTTCGCATCATACAGGAATGCGATTTAGACCTGTCGCAGTTCTATTTATCTTGTAAATATTTTAATATTCACATATGATTACTTGTACTAGTATTAATAAAATTAAATCTGTAATATTGTAACTATGTTATTAATTGATAAGATACTAATCAATTTGGCTCAAATAAATATCTTTTAAATAAATTATATGGTGTTTAAAAATGAAACTTACTTGAATTATTAATATTTGTACTTGAATTAATTTTAAACAATTTCCTTAATCCATTATAAATTAAACTTTCACCTTATAAATATTATGAGTGATTATGAAAGTTATGAAGGATACTATCAAGACGAAACTTAAAACAATATCAATACGTTTTAAAAACTGGTGTGACAATTAATTCGTAACATATGTTTTTAATTAAAATTGACAACAAAACTAATGGTAACTAATTTTTTAATTAATATTAGGAATCTTTGTCTCTAGTTTCATATTCAATTAAACTAGAGTTATTTATCATTATTTTTATATTTTTAAAAAAAATGCAAAAAAAATTAATCACTAATAATGGTTAATAAAATAAAAATAAACCATTAATCGATTAATTATAAAGTTATTTAAGTACATTTTCATTGTTTTTAAATGAATTAATTAGAGGATTTTTTTATATTTTTTAAAAACCAATTAAAATATTATAACTAAACATGTGTAATTAACATTTAGTTAAATAAAAATGTTAACTTCAATAATATATTGTCAAAAATTACCAATGTAATTAAAGGAATAAACTATACTTAATAAAATTAAAAAAGTTTTGAATATTACCGATTATTTATTAGATAATTATAAAATCATTGTTAAGATAATAATTAAAACCAAAACTGAAAACATATTTAAATGTAGTGATATAATTTAGTAAATATTTAAATATAAAATTTGAATGAACAGTCATTAATGATAAAAATAGAGTTTATTTACTTATTTTAATGTTTGATAATTAATAGCGAATAAGTTAAACAAAAATTACTAAAATGATTTTAATAAAGTTATTATTAATAAATACAAAACATTTAGGAAATTTGACACAATTAAATAAAAAAAACTGTAATAATATATAAAATGTAAATTAAATTATACTTTGCATCTAACAATGAAAAATTAAAAATTTTTTAGTGGGTAATGTGAGTTATTATTGCTAAAGTGTAACTTTCTTTTATTTAACTATTCTCTAAATTGATTGTTGTCTAACAAAGTCAAAAGAAAAGAATATTATAATATTTATTTGGAATAAAAGATAATTCTTTCATCTTATCTATAACATGATTAATAAGTATATCGCACAATGAATATACAGATTTTAACTAAGAAGTATAAATATCAGTCAATTTAGCGATAAGTTGAGAAGTTATAAATTATAATGGGTTTTGTCAACTTGCATAATATTTAATGAACAAAATAAAAAACCCCAATAAGGGAAGTATAAATCGCAGTATGTGTTTTTGAAACCCATCTTATATATTAATATATATTAAATTATAAATCTAGTCAGTTATCTTAATTAATTACTACAATTTTAATTTTAAAACATTCATGATAAATATAAAGAAAAAGAACTATATTATAAGGCAATCGAAAAATATTGGCCAGTATTTATTGTTTACCTTACATATTTGAGATTTAAGTATTCTAAAATATGTTTAAGTGAAAAATATAATAAAACTGATTGATGCATTTATCTGTTTTAATTATTATAATTATCTGATTACATAAAACCCCTTGATTCATTTAAGACTGAATATAAGGGTAAATTGAGAAGGAAATGAATAAAGTACAGATAAATATACTTACTAGTGGTTGATTGATGAAACATTGTTATCTTGTTGGCTAAAATTTTAGAGATAGCCAAAAATTAATTTTAATTGGTAGAGATATTTTTGTTTTAAAGTTAATGATCCTACTAATGTTAATAATATGGAATCAATTTTAATTTCTGATCAGATAATAATCTTTAATCAATATATTATTCTAAATAATTCTATTTAAGAAATTAACCTTGATTTCTTTGTTCTTAACGCATTATTCTTGTCTTATTTAAATCAGGGTTTTATTTATGATTTAAACTTTACAAAAATATTAAAAAATGTTGAATTAATAGTATTTTTTACTATTAATACTAATGAGGTTGGTAAGCCATCAATATAGAAAGAAGGATGATGAAGCCGAGGGTCAAGCCAGAGCTACGATTACGGCATGAACATAAACCGATGTTGAGAACCTAGTTCTATAGCTTTTAGATGAATTGCTGATAACTACTACTCTAAGTATCCGATGGCTATGATGAACCAAGAAACTACTAAAAACTCAAACTATGCAAAATTAATTAATGAGATCTGGAAAAATTAAGATAAAGACAACACCCACAACAAAAACTTAAAAATAATTAGACCTTCGATCATACTGGGGCGTAGGATATGCCACTGCAGTAAAATTCTAGTTGAAGGTAAAGATCGAAGTGGCAATCTCCAGTATACCATCACAAGTTTTATTAGGACTTGATAGTTATACCTAACTAACTAATTTAAGATATAATAGATTTAATAGTAATATTAGTATTAATAATATCAAATATTAAGTCTAGTTTTATTGATTTTTATTTTTTATATTATTTGCCTTGAGCTAATTCATCATCATTATCAACATCATCAACATAATCATCATCATAATAATCATCATCATCGTCATCATCATCATTCATAGCATAATAATTAAAATCCTTAAAAAACAAATTATTGTTTATATTTAATATATAAAGATAAGAACGTTAATTGGCTATGATATATATTTATATTTATCAATTAAGACTTAGTATTACATAAATTGTAGTGCTTCTAATTTCTATGCATTATATTAGTTTTTTATATAGCACTATTCATTTCTATTAAATTATTTATCAAAAAAAAAAAAAACGAAGTATTTTCTTTAAGATCTTAATATTTACTTAAATTAAAAAAAAATGGCTTAGATATGAAAGTACCAGAAATATATTATTGTATAGGAATTAATGGAATTTCATGAATTTCACCACATTCCTTAATTTTAATTACTGTATAATGAAGAGGCAGCGAAAAAATAAATCTAAAAATAATATTAAAGTTATTAATTCTTAAATCATTTATGTTGTATAGAAGATATTAGAAATATACTAATAATAAGATGAATACTCGGAAATATATAAAAGCAAATAGATTAAATTCATGAACATCTTATAAATTGTTAAATTTATAAGAAATGTTTCCATCATCATGATTCAACTTACTCTATTATTAATTTCTCATTCCTAATCATCGCTCTTTAAATTTGCTGAAAATTTTTTAATCACAAAATTATTGTGATTGTATTCCTACTCTAACGCCGTCTCATAGGTTTTACATTTTTAATTTTAAATTTAATATCATCCAATTTATATTATAAATTTTATGAGAAATGAGTAGACCAAAAGCTAATATAATTGGATGAAAGTAATGATAATTTATTATAATATAAAAATGAATTAAAATAATCGTTATTCAAATAATCTTTTAGTTGGTTGTAGTATATTTAACTTTTATGTTAAGTTATTTAGGAAAAATTTTCATTAATATCTATAATGATCTTTTATTAAATTATTAATTACTAATTTTTATAATAGAAGATACAGCATAATGCTTGCTATTAGATTGATTAAATATTTAGTCAGCAAGATTTTATAAATATATATATATGATGAGCAAAAATTAAAATTACATTTGCAATTCAATTATTCATACAAAAATAGATTTTTCTTATAAATTATATAATTAGCTGACTCTCTTAAATTCAAGCAAAAATTCATGAACTAAAAGCTATAAAATAATGAAAATCTTCTCTATAATTCTTTGATAAAAATGAAAAAAACTTTAATTATTTTGGTATAACAAAAATTTATTTCAAAAACCACAAATTACTAAGTACAAAGCAACATTATTTGTATTATTTTCTTTTTTTGCATAATCATAATGTAATAAATAAACATTTTAAACTTTTTCCACTTATGATAAATCTTATAAATATAAAATAATAAATCAAAAATTTTAATTTAAAAATTAAGAAATGGAAAAAGGCGGGGACTAGATGGAGACAGGATAACAACAAAGGAACGGGCGAAGAATACTACCAGTTTACATGGAAAAAGTAAACTCCAGCAAACCGATATACTAGAAATCACTCAAGGACTATTTTGAAAGTTAGAATGTGAATTAAAATATTTAGAAGATTTACAACCAAAATGTCCAAATCTAATAATAAAAAAGAAGTTACAAAGATTTAGACAATTTTAGCATTAAGCTGAATAACGGCCGTCAACTTCAATTCTACCAGCCTCAGAGAGAGGTTGAAGGATGGGGTAGAAGAACCGAGAGATTTGCAGAAAACTAACGCAGCAAAAGGAGAGAACAAACCATTAACAATAAAAGATAGATAGCTCTGCAGTCAATCGAGCTAAATATATGCCTACAAAATGTGAGAGGAATTAACTCAAAACTCAAATAAGACCAGCTAATGAGGGAAATCGAGTACAAATAACCAGATTTTATAGGGTCTTGTAGAAACTAGGCTTACAAAGATGATAGGGATTAACAACAATAACATAACACAAACTTAACTAGCCAGGAATGGAGAAGTTCTGGTGCTAAATAATGGGAAATTCACTATGAATACAATAAAGACATTAAAGTAATATATCGCTTTGACTATACTGAACGTGGGAGGGTTCCCGCTACACATTATTACAGCCTACATTCCCCCTATTGTAACGACGAGTCAAAGAACTTCAGAACAGATTAATGTATATGATAAGATCTTTAAAGTAAAAGTGTTAAAAATAAAGAATCATTGTTATGGGCGATTTCAATTTCCATATTGAAGAATTGTGCAAAAGATTAACTAAAGAAGACCTGAGATAATCCATCCCATTGGGAGTGGAAACTCATATGAAGGGAAATTAACTTGATCAAATTTTCTCAAACGTAGAAACAAGCAAACTGACCATAAGTTGGTTCAAGTGAAATTGAAAATCAAATTCCACGAAAATGATTTTAAACATCTGATAGAGAACAATAGATAAGAATATCTGACATCAGAAAGTAGTGTTGGCAGACATTCATGAACGAAAAAAAGAATTAACACTAAAAGACCTGGACCAACGAATTCAGAAATGTTTTGTAGAGAAACTAGAAAGACAATTTAAATGAAAGAATTTGTATTAGTAACCTCCAGAGTGGGCGATCAAAAACAAAGTGGGAGGCCTCAGAAACGCATTCTAAGATGCGAAAGTTTAGTGGAAGGAAGCAATCAGAGACATGTAACACTGCCTTGATAGAAATGACTTGAAAGGGTTTTTTTATCTAGTTAAAAGGTTGACTAAGAACCAGAAACAATCCCAACTAATCAAAGGACTGACAATTTATGAGGAGATAGTAGAATTGGGAGAATAATCCAAGAGAAAAGTCTTGGAATTTTACAATCAATTATTCAAAGATTGCAGAACTAGAAAAGAGGAATTAATAGTAAAACAGGACACAGTAGTGGTAGATGAACAAGAAATTGGGGAGTTTTCCAATATCGAAGACGTAGCCAAAAGTATTAGAGACTGTAAATTTTACAAAGCAATTGGACCAGATGTATTTTATGGGAAGATATAACTTAAATCTGAAAGAATTCTAGAGACTGTAAGTACAAAAATTACATAAAGGTTGAATTCTGCCTCGGTCCCGGAATACATTAAAGAAGGAAGAATAGTCCTGTTGAGTGAAGGATAGGGCGACTTGTACCCATAAATTGAAAACACTAGGCCGATAGTGGTGAACTCACATTTAAGTAAAATAATAGAGAAAGTGATCATCAATAAGATCTAAGATAGTAAAAGTGATCTTTTACAAACAGGAAATTATTAGAATGGGTTCAAGGAGAGAAAAAGTACGCACATTAACCTAATGAGAATGTTGGAGCACATCAAAACGTCAAGGAGGAAGAGTAATAAGAGGGAAGCGTACCTGTTAGTAGATCTCCAGAAAGCGTATGACTCTGTCTGGAAAGACAAAATAATCGATATTCTAAGAAGGAGAATTAAATTGTAGAAGGACACCAAAATATTTAGGCTAATAGGGGAGTTGTACAAAGGAATCAAGATTAGATCTGAAGAGTAGGAAATAAAAACTGAACAATGAGTACCGTAGGGAAGTAGATTCATAACCCCAAAACCCTTTCAGTAGTTTGATTGAGTTTTTGATTGATAAATGTAGACAATTAGTGCATACTTTATTAGGGTTTTAATAGGGTTTATGTTGGGGTTTAATGTTAAAATATTAGCAATTTAAGTGATTATATGAGAGGTTTGCAGTCAGTTTATGACAGTGAGTATATAGATATATTGTTTAAGCTATTTTATGTATGTGATGACTATAATGACCAAGTCAGCCCTATCCTTAACTATACATCTATACCAAGGCTTCTTCATAAATCCCCTGCAACTGTTAGGTAACATTGTCTATTAGCATTGAATTTAATGAGATAGGATCTTAATTCTAAGCCTAAGAGACCCTTAAAATTTTAGCTATATCATATTGACTAACTTATTAATGATAAGACTCTTAAATACTGGGCTCACTTCTCTCTGGCTTAAAGAGCTGTTATGTTTTATAGCCAATTTCCTGAGCTTCACATTTTTGCTTAATCGATAGCTAATATATACATATAAAAAGAACGGAATATCTTACAAGACAGTCAATCGCATTTAGAGAGTGATAGACTTTAATGTTCCATTTTATAAGACTAATTTAAATTATATATTCGATTAAATGCAGAGGTCTTAAGAGTGATGAAGCTGTATTGACATTCAATAATTTTATATCAAGGTCTTGGTATGAGGTATAGTATTATAGAAGTTTATGACTAAGAGGTTAAGGTGTAAACTCATGCTATTCTTGGTGGAATAAGTGAAGATAGTGGCCTCAAGACTTATGTCATTCACCCTCATTCTATAAAGACTGAATAATATATTAAGTTCTTGCAATAACTCAGAGATAAGTACGCTGACTAAGAGGATATTCTATTCGTTGATAGCTTGTCAGCTCATAACACTAAAGACTCAAGGAATGAATGTGAAAGGCTAAATATAACACCTGTATTTAATGTTCCTTACAGCCCTAAGTTCAATGGAATTGAATTATATTGGGGGTTTTTGAAAGGCCACTACAAGAAACATCTACTCTATCACTTGATGCACGGCTTGAAGATTGATACAGTTGATTTTATTAAGAGTGCTACTAAAATAGTCAGCGATGATAAAGCTAAAGTATGCGCAAGAGAAGGAGATTTTGTGTTTATAAATAAGTATTAGATTGAAACGAATCAATAAGTTCACATATTAAATTTACCCATAAAGGGATTTGGCTTCTCTTACTTTTCTTCCTCTTAAGGCTTGCTTGGGCCCATGTTTATTCTCTTTGTGCCAGCCACTGTATCTATGTTCATTTCGTCTGGCTTTAGAAATCTTTGAAGAGTCTCTTACTCCATTCATGCTTTACTTGAGACTTCCTCACTTTGTTTAATTTGCTGCGCTCTTTCATCAAGTATATAGTAGTACCAGGTTTTTCTATAAAGTTAAAAGGAGTGTTGACGTTAGCGCTTGCTACCTGACGTCACCATTCGATACGTGACGTCACCATTCGATACGTGACGTCACTATTCAACACATGACGTCACGACTCGCACATGACGTCAGGACTTACCACGTGACGTCAGGACTCGATACATGATGTCAGGAAAAATGACGTGACATCAGAGCTTGCTAGAGACGTTTGCGCTCGGCACTTGACATCAAGGCTCGGTAATTGATGATAATAAATAGTATTTATTATCATGAATAAATTTATCAGCAAATTCTATAATCTAAGTTGAATTTTAGTTCTAGATTTAAATATGAATTTTTGCTTTATACACAATATATTAAGAAACAGTCTTTAATCTATATTTTTTTAAGTAATAATTATATAACTCCAATTATATTTAATGTTTTGCTAAATATAATTATAAAAAATTTCCTTTTGCAAATTTTTTGAATCCTTTGTGGTAATAGATTATAAATTTTGATTTTATTCAAATATTTAATCTGATTTTTTAGGCAATCATCATGAGATTTAATGATATAAAATAGTAGTATAGGACTGTATATTGATTTACTTAAATGAAAATAGTACGTAAAACAAAATATTCATACAATTTCAAATTAACAGATCTTGTAATTTTAAATATCTAAATTATGGGTTCAAATCTCAAATAAGAAAGCAATTCAATTATAAATATAAAAAATTATATAAATGTTTACAAGCTATTATATGTTTATTAAATCTAGAAAATAAAAAAAATAAAATTTCAAATTATTAATCGATCGAGTTTAAAATACTAAACCCAAAATCTTTTAATAAACTGATTTTGATAAGTTAGTAATATTATTTATTACATACAGTTCAATAAATTAATTAAAAGTAGTCCTTTAATAAAGTTCATCCCCCCCCCCCACTTATTAACTGAATTGAATAGATCCATTATGATTTAAGTAAATATATATACAAATTATAAAATTATAAAGGACACAAAAATTTGATATTTTAATTTTAGTAATAACACTTTTAAATTTATTGAAAAATTGTCTAAGTAAAAAATTCTTTTTAGATACCTTTTAACAAAAGTTAATTGTTTTTCAAATACTCTAAAGTATCTTCCTGAAATAGTTGTTCAAACAAAAATGATTAACTTTATATCATATTTCTAATGTTCAAAGAGGAAACTATAGATGTATATTTTATGTAAACAACTTTGAATTTAAAATAAAAATAATTTTTAAATAGATAACAAATAAATATTATTAGAAATACTTTTGCTATTATGAAAGAAACATTAAAAAGAAAATGAATTAATGCTTTATTAAATTAAGTAGAATGTTATAAACTAAAGCCTAATAAGGTTCTTTATTATATATTACCAAAAAATTATGCCTTAAAGTATTAATTAATTTCAAAGTTTAAAATTAATGACAAATTAAACGCTAGAACTAAAATTCAACTTAGATTATAGAATTTGCTGATAAATTAATTGATGATAATAAATAATATTTATTATCATCAATTACTGAGTTTTAACGTCAAGTACCGAGCACAGACGTTTCTAGCAAGCTCTGACGTCACGTCATTTTTCCTGACATCATGTAGCGAGTCCTGACGTCACGTGGTAAGTCCTGACGTCATGTGCGAGTCGTGACGTCATAGGTCGAATGGTGACGTCAGGTAGCAAGCGATAACGTCAATAGCCGTTAAAAGACTAAGCTTACTTGAGATGAAAGGATGCTTTTGAAGTTCCTACAGCCAGGTTTCACTTATTTTAATACCTTGTTTCACTTTTTCTTCAGGAGAGATGCTGTATCGTTTCTTAAGAGCTTCTTAAATAACTTCATTTAAGTACTCAGGTTTCAAAGTTGCAAGAATATCAAAGAAGAAGTTTCTCTCTGGCAACTTATTAGACGCTGTTGCTTTGATGGAAGGTAGATAGCTACGTCTGGATCACTCATAGCATCGTCATATAGGCTTGTCACTGATATTTCAGGGTAGTTAGGTATCTCTATCATCCTAATTTCATTAGACTTAAAAGCTTTTTTCTCTTCACAAAGTAAGGCTTTTAAGAATGAGATTTTAGTTCCCTCCTAAGTTGGCAAGAAGAGTCCAACTATAATGGATTTATTAATCTTGCTTAAGAACTTACCTTGCTATACCAGATATCTATAAAGGTCCTCTTTAATTCGAAATTTTCCTATTAAATCTTTAGATTAAATCCTCTTCATTGCATCATTCATAGACTCCATCTTGCTTCCTCTTTCTAGAAATGTTAATGAAATTTAAAATTATGGATATCCATTCTAAGTTTATTAAAATCTTACTACTAAATAGGGAGGACCTACTGGAGGTCAACCTTGAAAAGATATGCGGAGAAGCATTGAAAAACTTGCTCCAAGTTTCACAGATTGATTTCCATTTTTATCAAACTATCTCCATTAAATTGCTCCTAATAATGTTTAATTATTTTAGGAGGACATCCAAATTAAGTTCAAACTTTATTAGGAGTTAAATTTTAAGGTTAAAACTTAATTAGGAGCAAATTAAATTAAAAAAAGTATAATGTCTTTACCTCCAAATTAAGTTCAAATTTAATTTGGAGGACCTCCTAGAGAAACAAAACTTCATTAGGAGTATTTTAATTTACTAAAATGTATAAAATTCTCATAAAATATGTCAACTTACAGTCTTTTATGGTTAGTTAATTTTCTTATCTCTCAGCAAAGAATCTACCAGAGTGTCTTATACTCTCCTATAATAGTTTATCTCGGTATATTTTATCATTATTATTATCAAATATATCAGCAAACTTAAATGAGCGCTAACCTGTTAAGAAGAGCGGCATTACTTGGATCAAGCCAATAAAAGTTATCATTCCAGCAACCAAGAAAAGTAGAGACCAGAGACGCTTATACTCAGTGGGAGCCTACTTATGACAACTTTGACCAGTCTAGCTTTGAGATTTAAATATAAGTTAAGTAGGAGGTTATCAAAGAGGCTGTGCAAATTGAGGAGGAGGTTAAACAACCAGCCATAGAGCATTAATAAATACCAGCCAAAGTTGACTATTAATGCAAAGAATGCAATAAAGTTTTCCCTTACAAGTCAACTTATAAGAGACACTTGAGAGATATACACAACGATATGCCAAGGTTATATCTCAAGCATTAAAAGAAAGATGGGAAGTATGTCTGTGAGTTCTGTGAGAAGCCATATTCTCATACTAGAGACCTCAAAGTGCACTTAAAGAAAAAGCACAATTAAAGTTTTGTCTTTATTCATGAACCTACAGGGAATAGATTCCTCTAAAAGAGAAGATCAAGAAACCCAGTGGAGTCTCTTAGAGTTGAAGTGTAGAAGTAAGTAAAAATGAAGAAAGCAGTCAAGAACTTTCCAGTCTCTGAGATCAATAAAATCATGGTTAAAATAGAGGCAATGAAGATTCCTATATTAAAAATTATTGACTTAGATTCTTGCCTAGAAAGCTACCTCACTCTTGAAGATAAAATAGAGAAGAGAGTCATTACTGACGACTAATATGCTTACAAGATATATCCTTTCAATTACTTCCTTGCTGATGACAAGTTCCAAATGGAATTTGCTAATGAGTATTATGCTCTTTAAAAGGCAAAGTTAAATGAGTGCAGGCATATCATCTACCTTGATGCTATTTTACTTGGTAAAGATCATGTAGCCTTCAGGCTTCCTTTACTTGAAATGACTTACAGAGAATTCTTATCTGACAATAGATGTCAGAGATAACTTAGCTAAATAGTATAGCAGATAGTTTAGGGAATTGAAGAGCTTCACAAGCTAGGTTATGTTCATAGAGACTTAAAGCCAGAAAACATCATGATGATCTTTTAGCCTCTTAGAGTTTATATTATTGACTTCATCAGAGTTCAAAGAGTGCAAGCCTCTGCTTAAGGAAATGTATACGGCACTCCTGGATATTTCCCAGAGAGAGAGAGGATTGAAGAGATGGAGACACTTAATGGGATATCTGGGCTCTAGCAGTAATAATTATAGACAGCGACATACCAAGAAACGATTACTTTAGCTGCAGGATTTAGAGAGATTCTAAGCAGAGAATCAAGCAATCTCGAAAAAAATAAATAAATGGAGGTCTCAGAGAACTTGCATACTCAACTATTATCAAGCTAAGAGAATTAAGTAGCAAAAGTAACAATAAAACATCAACTTAAAAAAATAAAATTCAGAGAACTGCCACATGACTATAAGCTTATGTTTTTGTAAAATATTTTAAAAACTCGCTTGTTATACTCACTTAAATTACTAATATTTAAACATTAAACCCCTACATAAACCCTTTTAAAACCTTAATAAAATATGCACTAATAGTCTACTTTTATCAATCAAAAACTCAATAAAACTACTGAAAGGGTTTTGGGGTTTTGATTATCACCAATGTTATTTGACATATATTTACAAGACGCTATCTATCAGCAGCCAGAACTATTTTCACTGATAAAACAAGTAAAATTAAGAGCGTTTGCGGATGATATTCTAATATATATTAGTGACGTTGAACAATTCAAGAGAGTAATCGAAAGCTTGAAGAACATTGAGTAGTCACACAACTTGAAACTTAATAATAAGAAGTCAGTATTTCTAAGTGATGCTAAGAAGTTCCAAAAGATAAGTCAAATATATGGTATATAGAAGGTGGACGAGGCAAAATACTTAGGACTCAATATTTGTCTCAATACGAAGCAATTCCTAAAAAACACTTGGAAAGAAATTAGGCAAAAAAGAGTTTTATTAGACGCTAACGAAGTCAAACAACTCAACGATCTGTGACACGATAATGATGGCTTAAATAAGATCATTAATGATCCACAAATATACTCCGTTAGTAGCAGTTAAATTTGTAAAAATACAAGAGATAGAAAGAATGGAAATTCAACTAAAGCGAATTGCTTTTGGGACATCAAGGGACATTTCAAACAAACTGCTAAGAAATTTAACTCAGCTAAAGGATAACAACACCAGCGATATCATTTAATAGTTGGTTCAGAAGAACACGAAGTTGTTTAAAAATGATTTAAACAGTTTTGTGAGAAAGAAAGCCCAGAGATAATAAAATAACAAAGGGAGGTACTCTAAAAAAGAAAGAAGCTATTTTTGACTAAAAATGTGATGGATACAATGATGGCTCTAAGTTAGGGAAGAACTATAGTGAATTATGGCATGAGTCACTATTGCAACGTTCATAGAGTATTTGTGGACAGCAACCATCTCCAGAACTGTAATTTGATAAATGTTGCTGGAGATCCCACAAGGTTCTCGAAATAAATAATTAAGGGAGAACAGACTAATTGACATGAAAAGCAAACTACAAATTGAAATCATTTCAAATATAATTTGACTAGACCAAATGATTAAAAAACTCGAGGGACATGGATATTATCAACCATGTTTAAGACAGTGTACGTAAAAAAAGCAGTGATGGAAGATGATGAGGAAAAACTTCTAAACAATTAAGCAAAGTGAATATTGAAACGAAATACTAAAATAGGAAGAATAATTTGTGAGATCTGAGAATTATAACATAAGTGATAATGTTTAGATCTCACAAAATGTATTTACCTCTGTATTATTCGTTATTTTAATTTACCTCAAGTTATTTACTACTACTACTAAAATATTAAATCGATAAATAACAGGTATCTTTTTCAATTGTCTGTATTCCTGGCATAATTAATCAGAGCTTATGTAATTTTTATATTATTTATAAAATACTTGATTAGTTTATTGTCTATTTTTACTAATAATTTTAATCAATATTCCAAGTTAGTTATATAGTTTTTAGCAAATAAGGAATACTTTATATGAGGTCAATTATAAAATAAAATAATTCAGAAAATCCTTGACTTATTTTACCATGAAGCATGAGTCCTAATTCCACTATTGTCTTAAGGTAGAGAACACAGAAACTACTAAAAGCAAAATTAATCCCTACATCATGCAAATCTACTCTTATAGTTGATCGAATCAGGCATTCCTTCCTCTAGAAGGTGCATCTTAAAAATATTGTTTCCGCTTATATCGAGATATCATTTTAGCAGTTATACGATGTGCAAAGTCGATGAGTATTTGAAAGCAAATATAGTTATTCAGGTTATTCACGAGTGAGAAGGTAGAATGAAAGGTCCCATACTAATTTAAAATTAACAGAACTAAATTTATTTCAATTAAATATACTTATAAAATTTTTATTAATTTAATATTAACTTATGAATTAAATATATAAGTATGTAACAGATTCCATTACTCTAATTACAATCATTGAGTTATTTATATAATTTCCATTTGTGTTGATAGAGTGATATCAATTCTTAGATTATTAGTATTTGCTAGTCTTTTTTACTATTTTCTCATGATTACAAATCCGATTATTTTAAGTAAGAGCACCCCAATTTTATATGATTCAACTAAATTATTTTTACTTACACCAATAGAGAAGTCTCCAAGAGAAAGCGCAAAATGCATATATTACTAATTATAGTTCATAATTATATGTTGGAAATGATAGTTGCTTAATTTTTAAATAGTTCTCAAAAAAACTACAAAAATTAATACAAATTTAATCATAATAGAGTTGTATTATTCAAAATGTGCAGTTTAAATTATTAATTAAATTTATTAATAGAATTTAAATTATATTGGTTATTATATCAATAATCCACATAAAAATTATTAAAATTTAAAATTGAAATTAATATTCAATATTTAAAAGCTGAAAAAAACTGCATATTATAAATAATTTATTAATTTAAAATTTTATATTTATAAACAGAGTGGATTAAAGGAGACAAGTTCTTACAATTCAGATGGAATTTTTACCTTATATTCCTTAAAACACCCTCTCCTACAATTAAAATGTACTACTTAATGACTATAATGAAAGAATAAAAATACCATTATCATTATCATAACTCATAATTGTTACAAGAAGTATTTTCAATTAATTTTAATAAAGCAAATTTTTGCTAATAAAATTTTATAGAATTAAATAAATATTATACCTTAATTACAAGATAATCATAATATATGTTATAAACATCACAATTAGGTACTGTAATAATATAGAACTGAGCGATTAACTGAAATGTTTCTAATATAATACAATTTATTTGAATTATTCTTTCAGAATAAAACTTTCTCTTAATTTACAATATTAAATAAACTCGCATAAAACAAATATCAATAACATTTGTTTTAAAATTATATTTGTTTATCTTGATTAAATCTTTAAAATACACATTTAGAAAAGTTTATCAAATAAGAGAATCGACCTCGACAGAATGTAAATTTTTACAAAAGAATACATTTTAAAATGAAGCTATATAAATTTCCACGCTCAATCACAACTCCACCTACTGATATCCAGTATTTTAATATTTCTAATTTTTATTTTTAGAGTTAAAATCATCAATCAAATAACAATAAAGATAAAGAGTCAATTTAGTTGCTAAATGTTAAGGTATAAAATTAATTACCAAAAAGATTTTTTAAAGAATTATATTATTGAAAAAGTAATAATGTTATTATATTGAATTCTTTGTAGGAGATAAAACAAACATAATTTTGGAATAGAAATGGAATTAAGGATCACAATTTAAATAACCTATGAAGGCTTAAGTCGAACATTATTTACTGACTCTATGATAATCTATTATATTGTAATTTTATTATTCACAAGAGTTGCTTCCTGGTAAATTTTTTCTACTGCAGTAGTACTAGCACCTGTCAGTTTCAGCTAGTTTAACTGTATCTCGTCTGAGTTGAAAATCTAGATGGATCTAGTCTAACTCCGTTTAGATTTAGAATGTTGTTCTTTGAATGCTTGTGAATTGAATTTTCTCCACAAAAACTGGTTCAAGATTGACATTTAGTCATCCCGAAATTCTAGACAGACTTTGGCCTAATTCCAGATAGATTTTTTGCTTCCTGAGTTCATGACAAATCACAAGGACTAGATTCTCGAGTAAAGGCAGTTGGCAAGGAAAAGTTTAACTGGAACTAACTGTAGTGATTGGATAATGAGCTGATCTATATTCAGTTGAAAATGCATAAAATCTTAAATCCCTATAATGTTTTTATGTATTATAATTTTAATTATAAAGTAAATACATTTATAGATTAAAACTTAATATTTAATTTACTCCAAGTTGATAAAGAAAAATGATTTGTTTTATGCTTATTAGAATAATATATAGAAGTCTAAAGTGTGATTAAAATATGTAAAATTACTATTATTCTTATAGCTAATAAAAAAAGCAAAAATTGTTATATAATTCATAATTATTTACAAAAAGCAAAATTTCATTATAGCATGTAAATTAGACTATTAATGAACTAAATTCAAATTTGCAACAGTTTTATAGGTGTTTATTTTTCAATCCTTGATATAAGCTACTAATCTTTATTCAGCGTTTTTATTATACCGTCTCTTATCTTCCTAAAAGTTTTCATTTTTTTCAATTTTTAAAATCAAATTAACGTCTTTACTTTACCAATTTGATAATAAGATTCCAAATATATCTTAATGAATCTAAATACTAAAATATTGGAAATTATGATTAAAATTATAGAGAAGACAAAATATCTATGTTTAATATTTATCAAAAATAACTATCTTCAATTCAAGCTGCAACAAAAAACCTATTGTTTAATGAGTTCTATTGTAAATAAATTATAGAAACATTGATTCTTTCTTATAATATTGAAATTTTAAATCAAATTACAATACCAAATGCAACATTATCAAAACAATTAATTTTGTATAATAAAGATAGCAAGATCATTAAAAAAACTTGGATTTACCAAAAAAGCCAGGAAATATCTATATTATGTTGGAGCATTTTAAATTCTAGAATACGAAATCAATAAAAATGTATAGATATAATAATCTATACACTCTATGAATTAAGTTGAAGTATTATAACTAAAAATATATCTTATAAAAATAGGATTTAAATATGGAATTTACTTTACCTATTATTAGTATAAAAGATTGACAACATATTGAGATTGTAATTCAATAATTTTGCTATACTTTTAATAGTTATCTAATATTATTTGAGTTATGATTATATAGTAGATGAGATAACTAATTTGATATTTTAATATGATAATGATATTTAGATAAAATGTACTAATTAATTCTATCATTTACATTTTAACATATAAATGATTACACTAGAGAAGCTTTGATGCTTTATTCTCTATGAACTACTTGATAATATAATAAAAACCTATTAGTCATGCTTGAAGGAATAATGATGAAATGGAGGAGTAATCTCTAATGAAATACCCCAATCTTGGTATAATTATTTTCTTAGAATTCAATATTTACTCAGTTATAGATATTTAATTTACTCTTGCATTTTTACTCATAAGTAATTCTAAACTAATATTATAGAACAGTCCGATAGTTTAAAAGCTGTTTCTAGCAAAAAATATATATTAAAATTCTGATGTGTGCTCGCTTTTTTATTTTCATAGATTTAAAGTATTTTGTTAAAGTAGATTTATAAATGCAAATTTATAATGTAAACGCTTGTTTTTGAATAATATTAAATTGTAAATCATTTAAAATTATGAAATGATATAAATAAAATAATACCTATTATTTATTTCTTCTCAATTTCATTCTTTAATATATTTTCAATTTCATATTAATTTAACTCTTGTAATGATTAAAATTCAATCATTATTATATAATTAAAATCTCATCTACAATCAACAACAACAAAAAATATTAAATTTAATAATCTTAAATAAAAGATTTAAGTATCTATTTCAAAATCATATATCTATCAAAAGTAACTTAGAGACTGCATTGGAGTTTCAATGCTAACAGAAAATTTAATTGATAAGTACTTTCAGCTACTTTAACTTTACTTAAGACTAGTCATCCAGTTAACCCTTGCGATCACCTTATTTTTATTATGTATAATCTTTAGCTAAGTGAAAAAATACAGGATTACCATAAACTAACTAAACAAATGATTGAATAGGTTATATTAGACTTCACCTAACTGTTAATACGAGGATGAAATACAATGAAGTTATTATTTCCATTACATATTTCAATATCAAACATACAGTTATTACCATTTAAATAAAAAAAACTTGGAATACTTTTAATTATAAAGTAGAATTAGTTTGAATATTTATATATTAATAAATTAAACCAAATCTTGAAATTAAGAAAATAAATTTATTACTTTATCCATTAGATATATAAAGATCAAATTACAATAATATTTTCATAACTTTAAAAGGTAAAAATACAAAAACACCTACTACCATTATTGAGGATTAAGGAACTAATTTATGAATAAAATAGAAAACATAAATATGGGATAAAAGACGATTTTGATTATTTATCTGTGGTTAGTCTGACTAAGGTATAAATACAGAATATAAAATTTGAATTGATTTTCCCAAAAATAATTAAATTGCAAAAAGGAAAAAAATTAAATTAAAAAAATAAAATTTTCAAATAATATTAATAATAAATTTAATGTGATCTGAGTATTTAAGAAGACGATTACAATAATATCAAAAATGAGAATGAAGAAAAGAAATGGAAAATTAGAAAACATCTTTTCAATGTGAATACAACGCTAAAACGTACTATAAGTACCAAAAAAAATAGTTAGTACTGCTGGCTCTATTCACTAAGACCTGATACTTAAAGAATAAGGGTAATATATATTTATTTTATTTAATAGTTCCATATTTATTATTGAAATTTAATAGGCATACATTTCATACTCATTACACACTACATTATTATACTTTGAATTGAAATGTTTATATAACTAAAATATCCAATGATCTTGATTGTTTTTTAATTTCTCTTGTTTTTTAATTTCTCTTACAATTACCTAAGAAATATAATAATCTATAGCTTTTGTTTATATTTATTATTTTTATCATTTAAATCTTATTGGAAATTAAACTGGGGCTAGAGCCATTCAGATAAATATTGTTTTTATTTTATCCTATTGATTTTTGACATCTTCAGTCAACCCTCTTCTGAGTTGTTGATTTGTTTCTAGTAAGTACTTTAGTATTAATATAATTCAACTTTAATTAAACTAATTAATTTTTTTATAAAAAGCTCTACAATTTAACTATATTTGTGATTCAAAAGTATATATAAAATCAATTATAACTCACGCTTTCTGTTATTGTTTAAAGTAAAATTCTTAAGAAAATTTGAAATAATTCCCTTATCAAAATGAAAAAGCATAGATTTATTAATTGAATTAGTATTATAATGTTCGTAACTACTATGATTTTGTTCATTATCATAGTTAAATTACGAAATAAAAAGGTTTTTGTAGATTAGATTAGAATAGCTTAATTTTTTTATTTTAATATAGTATTTTACGCATGAAATCATAATATAGTTAATTTTAGCAATTTTAAACTTTCTACAATTTTTTATTAAAAATAATTTTAACTATTTTAAGCTTAAATTATTTAAAGAAGATGGCTGAATGCTTTTGAGAATAAATATTAAAACTTAAAATTTATGTTCCAAAAAAGAAAATTCAATTAAAAATGTTTAAGTTTTATCAGTTGTTTTTGAAGGAAATCAGTTACTTTTAAAAGAGAGCTCTTTATAAGCTGTACTATAAAATTTATGATTCTAGAAATCATTTTTTAATAATTTTATGAAGGTAAAATTCTGCTAAAAAAATGATTAACCTCAACGTTTTAAATTAAATCAGTAATTAATAATTTATAAGTATGGATTTAAATAAATTATATTATATTAGTAGGTAAAACCCCAAGAGTAAAATTTTAAGCAATTTGAGTAAATAATTTATAAATAAAATTAGAGATATTATAATAAATAAGTTTTCAATCAGTAGTATACAAACGATTTGCATCAATAATAATTAGAATTTACGAACATATAATTTTTAATTTGATCTAGGTAAGAATAAAAAGTGAAATCACATTAGGAAAAAAGCAAAAGTGAGAGCTGGGATTATAAGAGAAAAACTAGAAGACAACAATAATACATCTGGAACTTTTAAAGTAATTCCTGCAGAAAGTGAATCAAGTAACTAAGAACTACCACTGAAAGTTTAAATTGAAAATGTGCCAGTAGGAGTTATGCTGATTGGATTTGTTAGCACGCATACTATGAGAATTTCAAAATATGTCAGCTGGTAAAAATGCACTCAGTAATATTGTGATAGTCCTGCCACTAGATGTACAAGCCTAGATTTTACCGTTACTGGAAATGACCTATAGAAAGGAAATAAGGTTATCATTGAGTTGACATTTCATGCAAAAGTGCAAGTATTGAATCCTGAATTGATTGAAACCTCGTTAGTTGCAGTGATTTAAAATGAGCCTTCAATTGGTAAATAAGTAATTATAGTAGAGAAGATGATAAGTTTAGAATTTGTACATTGAATCGTTGAGGGTTCTGATTGCACTCCTAAGAAAATAGGGTTTATTGTTATGATTAGGCTTAAATTAATATATTAAAAATTTTAATACTAAAAGCTTGAATAACTTAAAAAATCAGTATATTGCAGACGAATTAGTAAGTGAATATGACAAATGAGACACTGCTAGTATAGTCATTCGAGAGCCCTAGAAACGACGCATCGAGATTAATGTGAAATACAAATGGTCATGGAGTGGCAGTTGATAAGAGTATGGGTGATTCGTGAGTTCTTGAAAGAAGTTTGCCAAAAATCAGATTGGAACTTACATATTCAGACCTCCCACAGCCTCTGGTGCTTAAAGCTATCCTCTAAAGAGCACGTAGACGCACATTTTAGCCATCTCTTGCCCTGATTCTATAATGGTTTTTGATGACATCAATTTCCTCTGGTATCGTTAGGATTACTCCTGGCGTATTCCTTATAGCTCTAATATCAATCTCTGGTAAATAAAGTACCACAATTATTAACTGGGAAAGCTAGTCATCCTGAATCGCAGTTTTAGAAGGTCTTTCCTGGTACCCTCACAGATTTTTATTGATTTTAGTACCATGATGCAGTTGTATATGATCTTTTTGGACCTTTAGACCAAGCTCTCAAGCAGAAAATAATGTAAAACAAGCTATCTTCAAAACTTAATGTCTCAAAAATGCGAGTGTGGTTGTATGTCATATCACTTATGAAGTGGACTTTATTAGCTAATGCGACAGAGTCATTTGAAACTAAGACATTGAATTTTACTGAATTAGCGAGGTTAATTGTACTTTTTCAAACTTTGTCAATGATATCAAGGATTTTAACGTAGCTGCCAGTATCAGCTGCAATTGTAGAATCAACAACAACGCTAATAACATAGCTCACTCTATCCTTCGCTTCGTCAGTGCAACCGTAAGTTTCTTTAGTGCAAAGAGCTCAGCATGTGTGCATTGTTACTGGGCATTATTCTCAGCAAACTGGGTCAACATCATCATTTCTAGCTTTACAAGGAGTGTAGCCCAAAGAAGCTTGCTCTTCTTTATCAGCTGAACAGCCGAGTGGTTCTCCAACTCCTCTTCCCAAGGCCAGTTTCTATCATGAGAAGCCATCCTCATTTTACCCATTAGAGCAGTTAGGGAAGCTTCACAGCAAGCAGTATTATGGAAACTTTCTCTGCATATGGGGTACCAGAGCAATCCCCATTCTTTAAACCAGTTTCCTTGTGTCAATATCGCAAGATGATTTCGATGTAAAGCTAACTTCTCCACTGTTGGGTGATGGCTTCAAGGAATCGACTCCAATCAAAACCCCGAAACCCTTTCAGTAGTTTGATTGAGTTTTTGATTGATAAAAGTAGACTATTAGTGCATACTTTATTAGGGTTTTAATAGGGTTTATGTAGGGGTTTAATGTTTAAATATTAGTAATTTAAGTGAGTATAACAAGCGAATTTTTAAAATATTTCACACAGACATAAGCTTAGAGTCATGTGGCAGTTCTCTGAATTTTATCTTTCTAAGATGATTTTTAATTTTTCTATTGTTTGTTAATTCTCTTATCTTGGCTTGATAATAGTTGAGTATGCAAGTTCTCTGAGACCTCCATTTATTTTATTTTTATCGAGATATTGTTTGATTCTCTGCTTAGAATCTCTCTCACCCCAGCAGCTAAAGCAATCGTTTCTTGGCATGTCGCTCTCTATTATTATTACTGCTAGAGCCCAGATATCCCATTAAGTGTATCCATCTCTCCAATCCTCTCTCTGGGAAATATCCAGGAGTGTCGTATACATTTCCTTATGCAGAGGCTTGCACTCTTTAAGCTCTGTTGAAGTCAATAATATAAACTCTAAGATACTGAAAGTTCATCATGATGTTCTCTGGCTTTAAGTCTCTATGAACATAACCTAGCTTGTGAAGCTCTTCAATCCCATCAACTATCTACTATACTATCTAGCCAATTTATCTCTGACATCTATTGTCAGATAAGAATTCTCTGTAAGTCATTTCAAGTAATGGAAGCCTGAAGGCTACATGATCTTTACCAAGTAAAATCATCAAGTTAGATGATATGCATGCACTCATTTAACTTTGCCTTTTAAAGAGCATAATACTCATTAGCAAATTCCATTTGGAACTTGTCATAAGCAAGGAAGTAA